>CAJVPY010002321.1:0-16506 GCA_910591965.1 Dentiscutata erythropus | reverse complement strand
TCGCCACACCTCTAATATATTAATAATATATTAATTATATTTATGTTAACTTTATTGTAAAAATATTTTTAAAAAATTAAAGATCCAGTAAAGTAAACCACTTCACTAAGTCGCTATACCTCCTTTATCTATATTTATATTTTTGTTTCGATTTAGAAAAAATGATATATATGGAACTCTTTCCAATAATCACTTTTATTAAAAATTTTTAAAAAACTTTTTACTAGAAAAAAATACAAATGGCTATATTAGATTATAAAATATGAGAAGAAGGAACTTAGAATAGCAACTATTATTTAAAGATAGTTCTCATATGCTATCTGCTAATATTTTCAAAGTTTATCACTTATTGTTACTATAGGCACAGCTTCTGTCATTTAGAGATATTTCTCATATGCTATTTGCCAACAAGTTTAAAGTTTATTATTTACTGAAAAAACTTAGTATTGTGTAGAGTATGTAACGGACCAGGCCAGGTCAGGTTTATTTAAGCCCGACCCAGGCCCAAGCCTGATAAAAAATTTTATAATGGGTTGGGTCTAGGTCAGATCGGATTAATTCAAAACCTGACCTGATCTAATTATCTTAGAATAGATTAGTCGCTCAAAAATTTAGGACCAGAATATGCCAGAGCTAGGCCGGTATTAAACATAATACTAATATAATAATACTACAGCAAAATTAATAGCTAATAATTTTACTTAATATATAGGTTTATTGGTGAAAGTTTGAGTAAATTTAGAAAAAATTATCTGTTCTGGCCTATTCTGAACCTCGATCTACTGAATTTAGACTAATCATTCATTAGCGTTAGTAATTCAATAGAACCTCACATATTTTACAAACTGATCTACTCAATACTATTCTTTAAATATTAAACCCGGATCTTATTACTAAACTTGCTTTGTCTCAGTAATTTATTATTTATTAATAGATTAATACAGAGAAATATTTCTATAAAGCCAACCTTTATAAATGTGCATTTAGATAACAATAAGAAAAAGTGCATTTAAAAAAATCAAATATATATTCAGCTCAGAATTTGAGAGTACATTTAGTAGGTTGTGTTTAGAAGGTTTCTCTATATATTTATAAAATTAAGTGATTTGGCCATATTTTTAACTTCTGGAAAACATTTATTAGTCCAGTACAATCAACGCATTGTTGTAGCTTAAGTTGAGTTGATCTGTATTTGAATTATCGTGCTATCTTATCATGTGTTGCTATAAAAATTCTGGTACAAAATACTAATGTATTATTTATATTCTAGTTAATAGTGTCAAAGACACATAATGCATAAAAGTTGATTTTTAAAAGTCATAAATTGATGATAGCTGAGTTATGATATTATTATACAAAAGACTGTAAATGTCAACAGTTAAGATAAAACTCTAATCTCTTGCTTTACAATATCTCAATTTTAACGTATTGATGATACATTATGTTATTAATTATAAAAACATCGAAATGTTACTGATATTTTCGTGCAGATAATTGAGAATAATTAGGTATGTTAATTGACTTTCTGGTAACTACTGATTCAATTACTATTCTAATACCATAAATATAACCTGTAATCTATTAATTGTATGCTTTACTATTTTATTATGACAATATCGAAAGTACTTATTTCACCAGAATCACTTCCCCAACATCTTGTTCCAACAATCAATTCACCAACAAGTTTATTTTACTGACAATTAAATCACTGACAAGTTTATTTCACTGACGTTTTATTTCACTAACAATCATTTCACTAGCAAACTATTCTAGTCATTTTCATTATAGTCAGGCTTAGAATTGAAGGTTAGTGTGACTTATAAAAGGAATTTGTCAGTGAAATGAGCTGTCGGCAAACTAATTATATTGGTAAGCTAAATGTTGGTAAAATAATTGTCAATAAATCAACTTGTTATCAAAATGATTGTCAGTGAAATAATATGGATCCATTTTTTTGTAAATACTACTTCACCGGCATGTTTATTTTATAACCAATAAATTCACAGATATTATACCGACAAGTTCATTTCATAGACAGTTTTTTTACCGATAGCTTATTTCACAGAAAGTTTTTTCTTATAATTTATACTAAACTTAATCCTAGTTCTAAACTAACACTAGTGACAATTACTAGAGTTACTTTATCTATGAAATAAGCTATTGGTGAAAAATTGTCTATGAAATAAGCTTGTCAATAAAATAAACTTTCTATAAAGTGAACTATTTGTGAATTGATTGCTTATAAAATCATCATGTCGGTCAGTGTCTATAAAATCTTAAGTTCACGCACTTTAACATCTTGATATGTCGTATCAGAAAAATGTGAACTAAGTATAAGAAAAGACAATCAGCTACTATATGATTATCTTATTTTTAAATTTTTTCCATATTTAGTTCACGTTTTCTGGATATGGCCAATCAAAAATGTTAAAAGTGCATAGTTTAAAATAATAAATGTATACTCTAAAAGTTGTATTTGTGAAAGAATTTTTAATAAACTAAATTTTGAAACTAGTTGCATGAAGTCAATATTTAACTCTCAAAACATCAATGTATTATATTAGAAGTTTAACAGGTTTTTGCGGGTCAAATAACAAGGCCCAAACCCAACCTAATACTTTATTAGGCCCAACTCGAGCTCGACCCGATTTATAGCAGGCCTAAAATTTGGGCCCAACCAGGACTCAAACCTGACCCGACCCACAAAATTTTGGGTTAGGCCTGACCTGTTATATACCCTAGTATTGTACATGTTTTGGTGTGGACTATAGTTGATTCTAGTAAAAGAAATTTACACTCTTTTATTTTGTATTCAAGTAATTTCTATTCTCTTGACTTTACCTTTTGCTACTTTTACAAAAATTTCGACAAAAAGTAAGCATTTTAGCTTACCCTCTCTAAAAGATCAATATTGTTTATACTTTTCATTTTCAGGACAAACAAAGTAGAACATAAACACAGAATTGTTTTGGCAATAATGTTTTTACATCACATGATGAACCAATCAGCAATCTGATTAATGAACCAACCCAGATCAGATGGTATAGTCAAAAGAAAATTTAAGAATAAAGCTTAGCTTTATAATAAAGATATATATAATTTTAAATTTAATATATAATTTTTACAACTATGCCTGGCACATACTATAATAATACTTTTATAAAATTTTTTTTCTGCTTTTTTTTTCTTCTTTTATTTGTTTTTATATTTGTTTTCTTGTTGTTTAGGCAGTTTTTTTCTTCCCCCTTTCATTTTATTCCCTTATTTTTTATTAATGTTGATTTTTTTTTTTTCTAAGTTAGTTAAAAACTATGAATCCTTCTGCTCAGAAAGCTAGAAGGTTAGAAAAAAAGATGATCTTAATAGACCATAAATACCATTTAGTAATATATCAAATTATTCAGTTGCAGGATTTTTTTGTATAAAGATAAACTTTATTATAGCAAATCAAACATGGGTAATTTGAACATTTCAGTGTTGCAAAGAGCTAAGTTAGCTAATACTTGTAATTTAGGTGGGCTTTAGATAACTTGAGCTAAAAATCATATTTTCCCCATGAGTTAAATATTGTACCCTAATAAAGTATTGACAAGATTGCCGAATTGTTAAAAAAAAAAAAGAAAAAGAAAAAATGATATATAAAATAAATTTATTACAATCATTTTTTTATAATATTTTAAATCTTGTTTGACCTCTGTATAATATATAGTGTGAAAATATAATTATAAGGTTTATTTTACTTGTTTTAAATGTTGAATCCTTTTATATGCTTCGATTGTTGGAGAAATGTTCTCAATACGAATGGCTTTCAATTTGATTATGTTTTTCGTGCCACTTATTTTTTGGAACAACGGTTGACAAAAAAGATTGATATCTCTACCGATTATAGAATTTGTATATTCCTTTGACCAATTTCGATTGATATTTTCAGATTGTTTCCAACTATATTCAATTTTTTTTCGTGCGGCATCCAAACATATCTTTTGATGTGAATCATCATTAAGAGACATAAGTGCACGAAGAACTAATTCATCTTTCGCAAACACCCTCGCTGCTGAAGTGCCATCTCTTACTTCGAATTTTCCCTCTGTGTGAAGCTTATGTTTTGCAAGACTACAATGATTTGAACAACTATTGTTGACCAAGATTTGATCGCATATTTCACATATCCAATACACTTTCACGCCTAAAAGTTTAATTATTGTGCAACGAACCAGGTAAATTGTGTAAAGCTGACTTTTGTCTTGTGGAAAATCAATTAGATATGTACTCTTCAGTTGTTGAAACAATGTACTATCTTCTATGGGTAATCCATCAAGTGCTACATGAGAAATAGGTAAAGAATAACAGTATATAGTACCTAGTACAGATGTTTTAACAGCTACCAGCTTTAAAACAAGGTGCCGGCCAGGAATAATTCCAAGAGGCAAAGTATATCTTGACGTAAATCCAACGTATACATCAATAACATCCATTGTGATTATATCCCGTATACGTAGTAAAATGGTCTTATTGTGTAGGTATAATTCTTCATTTTGGTAATTACCTAATATGAATTTATCAAGAAACTTGGGAAGTGTTGTTGCTATTCGATATTCTTTAGATATTAAAATTCCCCGAAATGACACAATTGAATCACAATATCTATTATTATCATTCGTTGATTCCGTAGAATTTCCATATAAAATGTCACTAATATTTAAGATTTTATTCTCGTCCAAAAATCTCGCCTCCAGAGTTTTGTACATATTTCTGGCGGCTTCGTCAACTTGTACAACTGCCGGACCTATTATGTGATTAAATAAATCTTTGCAAGTTATAGTTTCCGAATCATTAGTCGTTATATTATCTATTCTAATGCTTCTTATTTGTGCATTAACTTTACTATTCAAAAACAATTCTTTGGCATTGGTTTCTCTCATTTGTTTCTGAATAGACTCATCATAAGCGAATTCATAAAGTGATCCAACGTGTATTGCTGGCAATAATCGCACAAAATCATCTGAAAGATGGACATAAGTATGTTCAATGTTGACATGCTGCTTAGTTGATAAGAAAGAAATATATTTCTCCACATTATTATCAACTTCAAATAAGATCTTAAGTTCTATTTTCACATTCATTTTTGGAATTTCTTCTTCCGATGGACCATTAATTTTTGTAGTATGAACGTGACAAATGTGAAAAATACATCGATGTAGGTTATTAGAAAAGTTTGATGGCTTTGCATAAAAGCAATAGCATTTGTCGATAGCGAATTGAATATAAGTTTTTCCGGGTCGTTCTATCACAATATCATACTTGGGGATGATCCAAATGTTATTTAAATGAAAGGTGTGTATCTTTTGCGAAATTGCAATATTAACAACCGAGATCTTGCATGTATGGTCCTTAATTTGAAGCGTGCCATCCAAACTTCCTTGAAGTATGCCCATTAAATGAAAATTTTCCATTCCAGCTTCTCGCTGCGAAATAACTTTGTACGTATATTCGTTTTCGTTTCCGTCAAATAAAGATGGAGAAAACGCAATTTCGTCGATCATTCTCATAATTTTCGATAATATGGGAAACTTTATTTCAGTGGCATGGCTTGTTTTACACGTGTGACAAGAAAATTTATGGTCAAAAAATTCAGTCAATAAGTCCCTACGACGGTCCACTAAACAATGTCTTTGTAATAATTTTGATAACAAAGATCCATTCGTATCGTTGACAGCGGAAGTTTTTGTTCGTGAATCCCCTAATAAAGTCTCATCACCAAATCCGCCAGGGAATTTTTCCAATATGTCATAATAAACCGATTGAATCCATAATAACTCTAGTAAAGTGAATAACTCACTATTGTAAAGTAGCGAAAATTTGCTTTTTGGTCTTGATAGCACTTTTTCCAAAATGTGCTGTTCAGTAGGAAATTTCTCTATTTGAATTGTGCTACAATGACATGCTGCAAAAATTGTTTTAACACTATTAAAACTTGGACAATGTTCACTAGAAGAAAGCTTCCATATGTCACGTTCTAACTTTAAAGGAATCGTATGTACATTATGAAGTATTAGATTCATTCCTACGCGAAATGGAAACAACGATGAATAGTGAGTAGAATAGAGTCCCAAATGCACAATGCATCTAGAGTCTAATACAAATACGCCTAATATCTTGTCCAATATACATGTAATTGTACCCTGATATGTGAGAAGTGGAATAGATAATTCAGCAGAACGCATTGACTGCTCCATCACTCGCAATTTTTGCGTGTTTAGACGTGATTGTAATTTCAGAGAAGAAATATTCGACACAATCAACGAGGAAATTTTACTGTCATCATCAATACAATGAGAAACTGTAGATAGTGTTGAATTAAATTGAAATACAGGAGTTTCTATGGATCTTAAAAAATCATCTCTTCTTAACAGATGGGTCAATATGTAAATTTTTCCAATGTTTATTGACATATAATACTTAATCAGATCATTTCCGGAAAAAATGACATAGACTTGAAAATTAGAGTCGGAAATGTCATTGAGCGTTAATACGAAACTGGCATGCAAGCCTTTGTTATTTTGCAACACGCTTTTAACAGCTACTCTGGCAACTATGTGTGCGTTTTTTAATGGCTCGACAGACGCAGGTGTCTTTAGTTGAAGTATGTCGATTATTTTCTCAATAGACGTATCACTCGACTTTTCTTTATTTAAAATTGCTGAAGAGTTCGAACGCAATTCAACCTCAGAAACCTCTATATAATTGGATATTGTTCGCCCATTCGCTAATTTATTTAACACAAGATTCCATTTTTTCAAGACTATTTCACCAGATAACCAATGTAATTGAAAATCTAATACATGGCATTCCAATTCTCCGGTCGCGTCATAAAATACAATGGCTCCCCGCGGAAACAAAGTATCCTCTGCTTCAACAACCTCTAGGCGTCCAATTAAGACAGTCTCCGGATCACAACGTGAGAGGGACAAAAGTTGCGAAATTGTCACAGTTTTGCGTGACATAACTTTGATACTATTTTTCATCAGAAAAGCACTGTTGTGTAACTGGGACAAGTGAAAAATTTTATTTCAATTCCGAAACCTCCCGACAGACATGCACCACAATTCCTAAATCTTCCGATCATACTTTATCAAAAATTTGCAATAACAATATTCTATAGTCACGCGTACGAATTTCCGCGGAATATCCACAATCTAATTCGTGCAACATTAAACACGCGTCTTTGGCAATTGTTATTTTATTCTTTTACTGCTTACTATTCATACTGTAAAGGTCTAAATCATGGGTATTCAAAGTTTAACTAAAGTAATTGGTGATCACTGTCCAAACGCCATCAAATCAAATGAGATCAAAAATTATTTTGGACGTAAAGTAGCAATCGATGCTTCTATGTCTATATATCAATTTTTGATCGCTGTAAGACAAGACGGGCAAATGTTAACAAGCGATTCAGGGGAGACGACGAGGTATAAATAATACTCATTGAAAATCTATAAATGAATATAATAACATTCGAGTTTGCATTTGAATCGTTTTCTGCTGCAACCTTTAGTCATTTAATGGGCATATTTTATCGAACCATTCGCATGGTAGAAAGTGGAATAAAACCATGTTATGTCTTTGACGGTAAACCGCCTACCCTAAAATCCGGTGAAGTAAGTGACAAAATAACACTATTTCTCTTGTATGTGCTTATTTTAATGTTACGCTCTCTGTATCAAACACAGCTTGCTAAACGTTCGGAGCGAAAAAAAGAAGCGAATAAAAAACTTGAAGAGGCACAAGAAGCTGGTTTATCATCTTTGTCTAATTTTTTTTTAGCTTAAAACTACACAATTTCTTCTTTGTAATGTTATTTATTCTTTATTATGTTTAGGCGATATGTCTAACGTTGATAAATACAGTCGACAAACTGTCAAAGTTACTAAAGAACATAACGATGAATGTAAAAAGCTTCTAAATCTAATGGGTATTCCTTACGTGGAGGTAATTTGATATAAGTTATTACGCTTCATTTTGTATCAATCAATTAATATGATTAATTTTGAAGGCTCCATGTGAAGCTGAGGCTCAATGTGCGGCTTTAGCTAAAGCAGGAAAGGTAAATATCATATATGATGGTACTCAAAGTTTTTCTACTTCAATAACTTAATGTAACTTTAATATCACCACTTTTTTTAGGTATATGCCGCTGCATCAGAAGATATGGATACTCTGACCTTTTCTACGCCAGTCTTATTGCGACACATGACTTATAGTGAGGCGAAAAAAGTTCCAATTAATGAAATACATCTCAACAAAGTTTTAGAAGGACTTCAGTTTAGCATGGATCAGGTATATAATTATTCAAGTGTACACTACTTTGACTCGTTCTAGTTATTGAATCAAATTAATTTTGGTATTGTTGTCAATTCATTGCTTTCCAGTTTATCGATCTTTGTATTCTTTTGGGTTGTGATTATTGTGATTCTATCAAAGGCATTGGGCCACATCGTGCAGTAGAGCTTATTAAAAAGCATAAAACTTTAGAAGGAATTATTAACAACCTCGATACCAAAAAGTATCCAATACCAGAAGACTGGCAGTACGACGAAGCACGTGAACTGTTTCGCAACCCGGAAGTTTTAGATCCTAATGATATTGAGGTAGTTATTTGTTTATTTATTTACTCATTGCTTACCCATTTTGCAGGACCTCTTGCTCCATATAACCCTATTTTTTTGCATTGCTAGATAAAATGGAAAGATCCGGATGTTGATGGTATTGTTGGATTTTTAGTTCGTGAAAAAGGCTTCAAGTAAGTTTATGGTATTTTGCAAGATAGAGAATTAAATATTATTATAAGTTAAATTGAATCCATATTTAAGTGAGGATCGTGTGCGGAAAGGCGTGGAAAAACTATCAAAAAATTTAAAGGCTGCAACCCAAGGGAGATTGGATAGTTTTTTTACGCAAGTTCCATCTAACGCAAATGTCCCTGCGAAGCGTAAGGTTCGTCACTGAATTGATATCTATTTAAGGCAATTATTTAACAAATGATCTGAAAGTCAATATTTAATTACTATAAGTTTGAAGATAAAAAAGATACGACGGCCAAAAAAACAAAACCAAATGGTAACCGTGGGAAACCAAAAAATGGATCTAAATCTTAGGTACATATGTACTCCTTTATAAATTGTATTTTCATATAAGGTTATTGTTTGCGTCATCCATAGCCATCAAAAAACCTGCGACTTTCAAATGTATATGGTCTCTTATTCAAAAAAGCAACCATAGATAATAAACAAATCGTAATTTCTCTTTCAGATTTGTGGCTTATTCTGTCAAAAATTTCATATAATTTGATATCTTTGAGAATAAAGTCAGGGAGTCTAAGTAAAAATGTTCAGGACTCCGAAAACCTCACGAAAACTGTTATATAAAACTCCTATTTTATCCTAAAACTGCACCCTAACTCTAAAACTCTTAGGATAGTGACGCCGGTGAATATTAAATAAATTCATTCAACTTTGAGTAAATTTAAATTTAAATTTATAATTTTGATAGACTAATTGATTGGTAAAAATTAGTGTCGCAGCTGATGCTGAAATTTTGATTAATAAAATTTTTTAGGGTGTATTTTTTTAGTCTTCATATAATAGTTTGAGTAGAGTTTAGGGTGAGGGTTTATTGTGGCAAATTAAAATGAAATTTTTCTATTTTTTTAAAATTTTTTGGGGGATATTTTTTAGGGTTAGGGTTTAGAGTTAGTTTTATTAATAAAAGAGTATAAGTGGGTTTTATAAGCCTTAAAGATGAGCAAGAAAGGTCCCCAGTTTCATTTTAATCCGATTTCATTATGATTTGTAACATTTATTAATTAATTAAAGTGTATAGATGGGTTTTATAGTTCTAAATAATAAAATTATGAAGTGGGTTTATTTAAATATATTTTAATATATTTGAATTAATTATTTCGCAAATGCAGTGAGATTAGAGACCCAAAACTTCAGCATCAGCTGTGACAATTAGTATTAGAATTATTTTAATCTGATTTTTACTTAAAATTACCGGCGGTGATTATCACCGCATTTATTTATTTTTAGGGTTAGAGTTAGGGTATTAAGAATTTTTTTTTTATATATAAAATAATATAAAGCTAATATAAGGTTCCAATTTTAGTTTTTATGAGGTTTTCAGGGGTTCTAAACATTTTTATTTAGAGTACCCGATCCTGTTTACTTAGTACATTTTTGAGATATAAGTACCCTGGTGATGGTCACCGCTGGTTATAGTTAGTAAAATTCTTTAAACAAATTTACTTGAAATTTATATAATTCTGAAGCGATAACAGCATGGAGTAGAGATGTGCAAAGTAATTTTGTAAGTAATAATGACTTATTACTTATTCCTTACTTAATATTAAGTAATATTAAATAATTATTACATTTAATTATATATTACATATATTTATAAAACACATGATAAAAGTCAGAGACAAGTAATCAAAATTGAGATTGAACAAAAAGTTGTTACTAATAATAAAATTTTTGTAAAATTATTTAATAATTCTTATTGTGAGGTAATATTAAGTAATATTAAATAATAATAAGTAACTAACTTTGCTTATCTCTAGCATGGAGTGTTATAAAAATACTGTTTGAGTCAGTTTTTGAACTAGTCAAGATTTCAATTCATCAATCTAAGTAAAAATACCTAAACACAAAAGTTTTATGTTAGTGATAGAATGGTTAATTACTTATTCATAAAATTAGAATTATTTATAAATTTTGGTTAATAATCTTATTTTTAAATTTGTGATAAATGATGAATTGATTAGAGTAAAAATTTTTTGATATATATAATTTATATACTGTATATTAAAATTAAAATTACATAAATTTATTGTTATATATTTGAGCCTTTAATTCTGGATTATTATTTATTCGCAAAAAAAAAAAAAAAATATATAAAATAACATTAAGTAATGATATCTAATCAGATAAAGAAGTGATAAAATAGAGAAGTAATAAAGAAGTTAATAGCCTTACTAAAGAATTTTATAAAAAAAAAATTATATTTGACTAAATAAGGTTTTATAATTAAAAAAAAAAAACCTAAATTATGCGATATTAGAAAACTACAATCTTTAATTAATAATAAAAGTATAGTGACAAATATAAATTGAAAAAATATTATATAATATTAGCAAATTTTAAAAAATGCAAATCAAAATTAGTAATTAATATAAAAAATTTAAAAAATAGGTTAAGATTTTACTAGAAAATTTTAATTACTCCAAGTTGCACTAGTCGAACAATAAAATTTCAGACAAACTATCTCCTTTCCGATATTCCTATAATACATACTGATAGTTTAATAAGATATCGCAATTGTATATATCTCGCAGAAATCTGCCAATACTTCTGCAAGAAGATTTCATATAGATATCAGACAAGGTAAATATCTCGAAGAAAGTTAAATGATATTTTGGTTAGTCTATCGGAGAGTTTTGATGAGATTATTTTAGATATTGGACAAGACAAATATCTTGAAGAAAGTTGATTGATACTTTGTTAATTTATCGGAAAGTTTTTATGGGATTTTTTTAGATATCAGACAAGGCAAATATCTCGAAGAAAGTTGATTGATATTTTGTTGATCTATTAGAGAGTTTTTATGGGATTTCTTTAGATATCGGACAAGGTAAATATTTCGAAGAAAGTTAATTGATGCTTTGTTATTCTATCGGAGAGTTTTGATAAATATCAAACAAGATAAAAATCTCGAAGAAAGTTGATTGATATTTTGTTGTTCTATTAGAGAGTTTTGGTAGAATTTCTTTAAATATTAAACTAGTAATATCTCGAAGAAAGTTGATTGATATTTTTGTTGTTCTATCAGAGAGTTTTAGTAAAATTTCTTTAGATATTGGACTAGTAATATCTCAAAGAAAGTTGATTGATATTTTGTTGTTTTATCAGAGAGTTTTGATAGAATTTCTTTAGATATCGGACTAGTAATATCTCAAAGAAAGTTGATTGATATTTTGTTGTTCTATCAGAGAGTTTTGGTAGAATTTCTTTAGATATCAGACTAGTAGTATCTCGAAAAAAGTTGATTGATATTTTTGTTGTTCTATTAGAGAGTTTTAGTAGAATTTCTTTAGATATCGGACAAGTAATATCTCGAAGAAAGTTGATTGATATTTTTGTTGTTCTATTGAAACAAAGTTAATTTCTCAAAGCTATTTTACTGAAAATTTAATAGAGTATCTTCCATCTTATATAGCTATAAATTTGTATATATATATTTAAAACGTATCTCCTATCCGATATAGTTATATCTTAATTTATAAGTTTATCTGCTAGCTAATATAGATATATTAAATATTGTAGATCTGCTCAGATAATTATTTATCCTGTTTTATTATATATGTATATACGTACGTACATTATATCCACCTGGATAATATTTATCCTAACATATTATTAGAATTTGATAGGTTTATATCATCTAATATTAATGACATATTTAGAGATATTGGTTATCAAAATAAAGCTATATTATAATTTATAGATATATCGGCTAGCCTATACCAATATATCTATTTAAAAGTAAACTATCTACTCAGATAATAATTTATCCTGACATACAGTATATCTACTCAGATAATAATTTATTCTGACATTTGATTTACTAGTATTTATAGATTTTTATATATAACAATATATATATGAATTACTAAGTATTACATATTATATTTCCTATTTAATGGAATTACAGACATATAATCTTGATGCTTTCTTGAACCAATGGTAAAAGGAGCAGCTACAAATCTTCCCAATATGTTATATACTGGAATTATGCATTCACAATTATATCATAAAAATCATTATTCCATAATTCTACATTACAAAGTCTATTATCATTTTTGTTGATACTAAGATGATACTTTAATTTTTTATCACATACTTTTTTGTACTAGCAAACATATACAAGATTATACTTTGTTGACTCTTCTAGATAATCAATACAATGCTCAAACAAAAATTGAACCTGGCCAAGATAGGTAATTACATCCTCTTTATCAGTAAATTTTGCAAGTATCTTTGAAGAATTTTCATATCTTTTTGAAAAAGTAGAGCCAAAAACTTCTTTACTTATTCGAATTCTTTTATATTGGTTTATCATAAGAGGTATGCTTATTAATCTATTAGATTCCAACTTTTTAAGTAAAATGAATATATTTGTCTCATAAGTATTATTATAATACTCGGTAAGTAATTTCATAAAATCTTAAGAAATATAAGTATTTATTTTCGTTGAAGTAAGAAAGGTTCCAGGAAACGAATCAGAACCTGTACTAGTACCAACTTCTTTTTTTACTAATCTTGACATAGAAATAAAATCTATTGCTTCTTCATTAAATATTTCATAAATGCCCAAACTCCCAGCTGATAGTCTTGGATCCAAAATAGACAGATCTTTAAATAATTTAATATCATTACTATTATTAATTAATCTATCAATATGTTTATTTTGTTGAATTATATTCATAAGTTCTGGTTTAATTTTTCTATTACTGTTTTTATAGCTTTCTAAAAATAAATAAACATTATATAAAATATAAAAATATAAGCTTAATTATTACTCTTTTAACTATACTTACCTAGTAATCCATTCATTTATTCAAAGCTAAAATACCAGAAAGAATTTAAGGGACCATAATCTAAAGCACATTTACATATGTGAAGGCTTAGATAAAGATTTGGAGTAATTTTCTCAGAACTGTATATATCTTCAATAATTTTTATCACAGCTATTAGACATTGATGAGCTTCTTCTAAATCCTTTTTATCTATGATTCTACATACTAATATACTATATACTCGAACAAAATAAGTAAGAACTTCCTATCAGCATCACATAGTAGATTCCAACAAATTGTAGTAGCATATATGAGGAAAAAGGTCTTCCATTGATCTGCTGTGAATCTTGAAAACCCTTCTCCAGTAGAGATTTTGCGAGGGATTCTACCAATATCTAATGGTACATCAATTTTATCTGCCAATAGTTGCATATTTTCTAACTTCTGAGAAGTTAACTGACCATCTTAAATCCATAATTTGACAATCCATTTTGCTATTTCCAACAAGAGACAATGTATTGGGTCCACTACCAGAAATCTAATAGAGTTGAAGTATGAAAGCCTATAGATTTCTGACTATCTAACAAGAGTATTAGAAACATGCTATTTTCTTTGATCAGCAGTTCTACAATTTTTCCAACTTATTGCATCGTTTTGGATAAGATTGTGATCATGTTTGACAAACCAGAAATCTATATCAGAAATAGGATAGTTCTAAACATCATAATTAGCTCTTTTATAGCAACGATGACATGCAACCTTAGCCAAAATATGCCCACAAAGTTTTCTTGCTACAGGTAAATCACTAGAACAATATATTACTGCATATTTTATTCTCTTGCCAGATGATAATTCAAATGTAGCCAATAGATCTATCCCTTTTCAAAGTTCTATAAGCTGGTCAACAATAGGTGCCAGATAATGGTTGAGTTGATGCAACTTTGGTTCTGATGGTCCCGGTATAATAGCCAATATTATGATATTAGATGGCTTAAACCTTTAAGAAAAAAAAGAACAAATATAAGAAAATATATATATAGGCTGAACTTTAAAATTTCTATAAGATATTAGTGAAATATCATTAAAAAAACTAATATCTATCTAATATTTGGCGCATATTGCGGCCTATCAGATAAATATTGATTCTGATAGGCCTATTAAACATCTGATACTTCTATTAACACTATATCAGATATCTAATATTTTGTTAATAGAAGTATCAGATGTTTAATAGGCCTATCAGAATCGATATTTATCTGATAGGCCACAATATGTGCCAAATATCAGATAGATATTAGTTTTTTTAATAATATTTTACTAAAAGAATGAATGTAAGAAAAGAAAAGAATGAGTACAAAACCTTTCTTGACATGGAAGATTACATATAATGGCATATATAACTCTTACACTATATATAGAAGCTTCAAAGGGTTGAAACCAATCTAAATTTATCATCAACCCTATATGGCTATCGGCTGTTTCTGGATAGAAGAATAGTATCCCTTCATCATCAGAGAATGATTTCCATATTCTACTATCATATATGTCTGATAATTGGGTTTTAGATAGCCAATAGGTCCATTTCCTATATGTCTTTTCAAATTCTGATTGTTGAAATAGCTTTAAGAATTGTTTTTTAAAATCCACTACAGGATAAATAGATAACAGCTTCCTGATTATTCCATCTTTAACCTTGACTTTTTTTAAGAGCATTGCGCCACATGGTGCTCTTTTGCTAGCATTCGAATGAGTTGGAAACTCCACATGGGTGCAGCGAAGTAATTTTGGACGTTGTTTTGCTTTTTTTGTCGAAAGGTCTTTTGGATTATACAGTTTGCAACAAGATTCGCATATAGTGAATCTTGTTGCATTCTCAAATATTTCAACTATCTTTTTTGTTACGTTTATTGAAGTAAGAAAGCTATAATATTTTTCCCTGTCAATACTAGTTAACAAATACCAAAAATATTTTATCAAGAAATGAATGTGTATATCAGAAAGCCAATATCTTTGTTGGTAACAAAAAATCCACAATACTATTTGCAGTACTCTCTTATTAACAGTTCAGGCATTGGTCTTTGGACTATTTAGAAACAAAACACAGTTAAACATAATAGAAAACATAAATAGGAGTATCGTCAATCAAAACTCGCTATAGTGAGATTAAAAAATTACTATGTATTAATTTTTATTAACAATTTTTTAATCTCACTATGACATATTTTGATTAACGATACCCCTATTAGAAGACTGAAATAAAACTATTATTTATATTAAATGTATCAAAATTTATTATATCCTCTTCTTCACTCTCTTCTTCACTCTCAGCTTTGTTAGTTTTATCAATTCTCATATTATTATTTTCACTTTCATCATCAGACGAGAACAAGCTTTACCAGAATAAAAAGTAGATGGTTTTAGATTATAAAAACCTTTAGAAAGCTGTTTAACAAGGAACTGGTGATTTTCAGGCTGTGACAAAGGTATCAAATTATATGTATCACTATCCATTTAGCATCTAACTCTTTACTATTTGTTGAATTAATACCCTGATTTACTGAAACAACTTCATTTATCCTATTCCTATTTGAGAATCTTTCACCATTAGAAGTATCTTCTAAAAGATACCCAACTTGGTGGTTTGATATAATACATTTTTTATTTGGTATAAAAGGTTTTCATTCTCGTGCTTCATGTTTTTTTTTTTTTTTTTTTTTTTTAATATTAAAGTGACCACTTAGGCCCCTAGCACTTTATTAGTTCAAACGGGTGGGCTGTCCGAAGACAGCTTACATGTTACATCAGTATAACGAGAGTACAACTAGTCACACGTACAACTTTTGGTTGCCTATTTAAGTAGTCCGCCCGAAGCG
>CAJVPY010002320.1:0-16508 GCA_910591965.1 Dentiscutata erythropus | reverse complement strand
GTATTGATATTGGTATAATTAGAAAAAATCGATTTGAATCATTATTTGATATTAATTACTACTAATCAGATTTTTTTTTAACTGATATATATCGATATATATCGATTACTAACTAACTCGATAGTTATCGTCAGGGGGTATTTATATCGATTACTATCCAATAACCGATTAACATCGATAGTAATTCCCTTGCAAATTTTGGTGATGCAGGTTGCTGAATATACAGAACCAAATCCACCTTTACCGATTTCTTTAATATCAAATAATTTTTAAATGGAATCTATTCAATCACATCGCATCTTTATATTTCCAGGCTCTAAGTTAGAACTTTTTGTCAAATATTTATGAAGACTTCCATTATTAGCATACTAAAAGACAATCAAGTAATCTTTTGTTTCTGTGTTATGGGTTATTTCGTATATTGCGAGCTTACTAAATTTTAATTTACATTCTATAAAACTTTTAAACTTAAAGCTTAATAATAAATTAGTAAAATAAACAATTAGATAAATTATCATAACAATAAATTAACTTACTTTTAAAAAAATCAAAATTGTTTTTCTTCAAACTAGCCAATGTCTTGAGTGCAACGATACTGGATAGTTCATATGCTCTTATATAATTATAATCATCACCATCAACTTTTTGTATGTCATCCAACCAGGTTGCTAAATATATAGAACCAAATTCACCTTTAACAATTTCTTTAATATTAGATAATTTTTAAATAGAATCCATTCAATCACATCTTCATATTTCCAGGCTCTAAATTAGAATTTTTTGTTAAATATTTATGAAGACTTCCGTTATCAGCATACTGAAAAACAATCAAGTAATCTTTTGTTTTTGTGTTATGGGTTATTCCATATATCGCGAGCTTAATAAATTTTAATTTACATTCTATAAGACTTTTAAACTTAAAGCTTAATAATAAATTAGTAAAATAAATTAGATAAATTATTGTAACAATAAATTAACTTACTTTTAAAAAAATCAAAATTGTTTTTCTTCAAACTAGCCAACGTCTTGAGTGCAATGATACTGGATAGTTCACATGCTTTTATATAATTATAATCATCACCGTCAACTTTTCGTATGTCATCCAACCGGGTTGCTGAATATATAGAACCAAAATCACCTTTACCAATTTCTTTAACATCAGATAATTTTTAAATGAAATCCATTCAATCGCATCTTTATATTTCCAGGCTCTAAGTTAGAATTTTTTGTTAAATATTTATGAAGACTTCCGTTATCAGCATACTGAAAGACAATCAAGTAATCTTTTGTTTCTGTGTTATAGGTTATTTCGTATATCGCGAGCTTAATAAATTTTAATTTACATTCTATAAGACTTTTAAACTTAAAGCTTAATAAATTAGTAAAATAAATTAGATAAATTATTGTAACAATAAATTAACTTACTTTTAAAAAAATCAAAATTGTTTTTCTTTAAATTGGCCAATGTCTTGAGTACAATGATACTGGATAGTTCACATGCTCTTACATAATTATAATCATCTCCGTCTACTTTTCGTATACCATCCGACCAGGTTACTGAATATACAGAACCAAATCTGCCTTTACCAGAATCTATTTAATCGCATCTTCATATTTCCAGGCTAAGTTAGAATTTATTGTCAAATATTTATGAAGACTTCCATTATCAGCATACTGAAAGACAATTAAGTAATCTTTTGTTTCTGTGTTATGGGTTATTCCATATATTGCAAGTTTACTAAATTTTAATTTATATTCTATAAGACTTTTAAGCTTAAAGTTTAATAATAAATTAGTACAATAAACAATTAGATAAATTATCATAACAATAAATTAACTTACTTTTAAAAAATCAAAATTGTTTTCCTTTGAACTAGTCAACATCTTGAGTGCAACGATACTGGATAGTTCACATGCTCTTACATAATTATAATCATCTCTGTTTACTTTTCATATGCCATCCAACCAGGTTGCTGAATATACAGAACCAAATCCACCTTTGCCGGAATCCATTCAATTGCATTTTCATATTTCCAGGCTCTAAGTTAAATTTATGTAAAAAATCTTTAAGCTATAAATGAAAATAAAAATTACTATATTTTTCAATTAATTTATAAGATTTACTTTGATTTTCTTTCACACCAAATCCATAATAACGAATAGCAGTTTTCCAAATCTCTATAGTAAATGCTTTATGCTTATCGATCTCGACTCCAATTTCTAAATAATAACAATATTCTATTAGAATTATACATATTTGCTGATTTTTGATAATATATAAATGCCTTGTTTTTATTCTTTTCAACTCCTATTCTATATTTGTAACAATAGCCAAGACTATTGATTTCTTCAGTATGCCCCACATTAGCAGATTTTTTGAACTAAACGAATGCCTTATATTTATCTTTTTCAAGATTAATTCCAAGATAAAACTATTCTAATTCATATGTATAGGCTTTGTACAGTAGTTGTATATTTAGTAAAGTTTGTAAAATAAACTCTTTTAATCTATTAGAATATGAAATATACTCACCTTTGTAAATAGTAATTTAAAATTTTTTTGCTTAAGAGGAATTCATTCAAAAATTATGAGGTGTAAATGATCAGCCTATACTACAACTTCTAAAAATATTTAGATCCGAATATTGTCGGTTGGTAAAGTTTCTAGTTATAGTTTGAAGGGAAAAAAAGTTTAACATGTACAGTATAATGATTAATACCCAATTAACTTATTCGTTACTATATTACTTGCTGAATTTGCTCTTTAAGTAAAGTTTTTAATGATAATGATCTATACTGATCTTTTTTTACAGAAGATATACAAAGGGTTAAAGAACACTATAATGTGTTTTAAAAAAATTTTATTATGTGAAACCACTAGTTGTCAATTGACGATGTGGTTTTACATAGTAAGGGTTACTTTAAAAAAATTTTTTTATATTGTGTAACTCAGTGATCTTCGAGCCAATCAAATCGAATGTCTATCATGCTCGTTTGAATAGTGAGTTATACCTGCATTAGATAGGGTTAGGCCGAATATGTTAAGACCAAAAGGTTTAAATGGATACCCCCTAGTTGTGATGCAGATAAAGCAGATAGTGTAGAACTTTTGGGCTAACTAGTTAAATAGGCACTCAAAAGGTACACATGTAGCTTGATATATCTTCATTATAATATATAGTGTTTAATACTTGTTTAATAAAATCTTGCTGACAATTAGAGTCATCTTGCCAAAAAAAAAATAATTAAAAGGAATAAAATATATAAATTTTAATTATTTTATTATCTAAATATATATTCTAAATTTGATTGGTTAATATATTAAAAATACATTTAGAAAGAATATTTATATATATATAATTTAAAAAATAATCTGCATTTAGAAAATATAGAACATGCACTTATTTTATAAGTTCTGACTTGAAACCAGGCTATTTTTATATATATATAAAAAACATGCACTTAGAAGACATGCATTTAGAAAAAGTTGACTGTATATATAAAATTTTATATATTTGATAACTAGTATATATTATATAGTAAATGCTATGGGTCCATGTTACTTGCCCTACAACAATTTGTCAGGCAGCTATTTTTTTAGTAATATTTTTAAGAATTTTATTAAAAAAATAGCTGTTAGACAAATTGTTGTAGGGCAAGTGACATGGATCCAAATGCTATGTGTATTCAAAATAAACTTTTTAATAAAACTTAATACTTTTAATATTAAAAATGTATAGTATTGTTCTACAATTTGTACAGTACTAGATAGCAAGAAATATTTACTTTTTATTTTTATTTTTTTTGTTTTAATAGTAACCACTTTATTACATCTGAATAGTTAAGTAATTATATAGTAGTACAGTAACCTAGTTTATATATTTCTATATATTCTGGGTCTCTCCCCCACGGTGTTATAGTTCCCAGACTACTGCATCCTCTATTCGTGCGTAAAGCTTCACTTGGCTGCTTTAAGGTGTCCAAGTATAACCATCTAGCCACTAATTTATCTTCTCTTTGGTCCCTAACTTGCTAGAGATTTTTCTCTGGATTAACAGAAGGCTATACTTATCTTCATTTACTTTTTATATATAAATATAAAAATACTTATAACTTATAAACAAATAACTTTAAAAAAAATCTGTTTTCAGATTTGCTACTTTTAGTCTAAGTTACAATTTTGTAAAATAGATTTTTATTTTTATTATAAATTTAAAAAGTTATTAGAGCCTAAAGTTTATATATATTCAAAAATTTGGTATTTAATACTGTCTTCCTTCTATATAGTCATCTTCTATATAATTACATTATAGTAAAACACTTTTTATAATCACAATAAGGCCTGCAACACTTTACTAATAAATTTATAAAAAATACTTCTTTATAAGCATATTATAGTAAAAACCTTTATACAATCACACAATTTGTATAATACAAACTGTATAATTATAGAGAAAGATGACAGTATATAAAAAATTGTTTTATAAATTTTAACCAATCAGAATCTTGTTACACGAAAATAAGCCAATCAGATTTGAGTATAAATCTCAAAATTTAGCATTTTTAAAAAAATTAGATGTTTCTTGCTGTCTAGTATTGTACTACTTTAAAGCTAATATTGGTTAAAAATTTATTAACTTTATATATAACTTTAAAATATTAATTTGCACTTTACATATATATGATCTATATCAAAATTTTTACCAGATAATTAGCAAATTATTAATTAAAAAATAAATTATAAAGATAATAGTAGAAGAGACTTTGAAATTATTCAAATATTGTAAAATATTAAAAATATTTAAATATTTGCAATAATAATAGAAAAAATAAAATATTTAATATATTTTAAATAAAGATATAATGAATAAACAAAGATCAAAATAATTTAATAAATTTAAAATTTTAAAATTCTAATATTTTTATTCTGTTTAGATTATATTAGATATATATATATATTTTTTTTAACTTTATTGATAACGCATATTGAAGATTGACCAGGCTTTGTCAAGACCCCAATTCGGAGTCACCTGACTGTTTACATTAGACTTTAGACCAACTTTCCTCGCGGGATGTTCAACCTAGTTATCTCACTGATTATTGGCCACAATACCCCACACACGGTATCCGCATTTAAAGATATCATATAATCTCAGGCTTCAGCTGCCCCATTGCTAGGGTACATGTCCCACCCATGTATTCACCCAAACTTCAGTAACTTTACACCATAGCTTGACCCATACACTTGAGATTAGGGCTAACCATTAAACCCCTGCAACTAACTTGTACAAGTACCGATCTAATATATATATTACTATATATCCCGGGTCTCTCCCCCATGGTGTTGCAGTTCCCAGATCCATTACCTTTCTAATTAGTCACCTATTATCTACTTCTTGCCCTTATTAGGTTCACAGCAACCCTGATATCTGTATTTGGACCATCTTCTTATCCGGATTCTTTATTGGTCTCTCTCTTACTTCTAGCTAGCAACACGGAAGAGTCGGTCTGCCCAGGCTTTAGGTACCTGAAGGATGCCCTCCTCTTGGGACATACTTTTGAAGTGTATGTCCTTTTCCTCTGATGTAACAGAACCCGGCAATTCAGCTAGTGTGTTCTCCACCATTAGAACCTGGTCGTTCGGTTCTCCGATCTTAAGTCCCAGTTTGAATTCAGCCTTCTTGTGATACCATCGCTACTTTCTAACTCGAGACTTCCTAAATGGGTTTTCAGTTATGCCGGTTCCTCAAATTTGTTGCACCATTGCTCCTATTACTAGATGGTGTGACTGAAGTTACAGATTAGATCCAACCGATAAGCATAGCCGTCAACTGAACACAAACCTATTTTTCAAATATCGTCATCTGTGGGATTTGAACTCTAGATCTGCCACTTGGAGAGGGTAATGACTAGACCACTATACTAAGTCACCACATCTTATTATATTAGATATATTTCTTTAATTATAAATATATATATTTTCTAAAATTCGACGATTTTGTCATTAACTTTATTACTTATTTAACTGAACATTACATATATTACATATATATTTTAACCTATCTAAGTAGTCATCATGACCTCACCCAGCTACCCTATATAGCGCCCAGATGCAACCGTCTGCACCATCTCACATGTGAGATAGATATCCTCAGATACCTCTATTAAGAAGCACTCTAAGTTCTGATTTAACTCAAAATCTTAATATTTTTACTAATTCATATATACCCTGCTATATATACTACTATACAATATCTACTAGTTATAATCTATCTCTTATCACTTATCATATTACTTCTAATTCATTTCTTGTATAACTTCCAAATTGGTGCCCTAGAAGTGGGCGATTATAAATATATATATATATATATATATTTTTTTTTAGCAATCATGCTACATGCCCATGCTTTATTGATCATTAATTAAATCTGAAGAAAAAAGAATACATCTAAAGATACGGGTATGTAACTCATCCGGTTACTTATATAGAATACCTAAATATTCATGCACCTGTATGCGATCTGCCAAAGATGGTTTTAATCTCCCCGGTTTGGTTCAACCTACATCAAGCCGATCTGGTTCATCAGCCCATCATAACTGCTTTCTTTCCCAACCTTCTTCTCCTATCCTCCTAGATAAAAGAATTCTACCAAAGAACAATGAGAAATTTATAAAATAAAAGGAATAGTAAAAAGGGGAAAATCTAAACTAAACGAAAACAAAAAACAAACAAAAAAGAAAAAGAGAGAAAAGGAAAAAAAGGCCGATAAAAGAACAGCTATGACAGTACTATTTTTGCCTGTACAAGGCTATATAAATTATATAATGTTGTATAGAATAAAATCTAATCTAACATTATATGTAATAAAAGAAGTGGAAAAGAAAATAAAAAAAAATGTCTAACATTAAGAAATTTTTACACGTGATTCCTCTGATCCCCTATACTGTAAACAGTACCGCCGTCATTGTTTATTTGGCAAAGCATAATCCAAATAAGCTCGTGGGAGGTTCTATTTCAGTAGATGCGTCCTAATTTGAAAGGAGTAAACACTGCTGATCTTTTGGAGGGGGTACGCTGGTTTTTCCACTTTTTGGCCAAAATTTCAAAAAAATTCCAAAATAGCGAAAATATAGTAGAAGGTCTTCAGTTGCAGGTACTTTCAAGACTTCTAAAGAGTATGTTAAAATCCAAAACTTTTGTTGTTTTCCCTGTGTTCTTCTTTGAAGTAACGGCCTAGGGCTTTGTCGACGAAGTAGCAGCCTACTATGTGACTTACTCCCTTCACCAAGATTTTTCATACAAGAGCACCTGTGGCAACTCCCCGCCAGTTATCTTGCATAATAATGCTCCTGGCTTGCATGCCGAATGTCCTTTAAAAGAGTCCCCCAATAGGCAAAGGTTGATCTCTAGACAAACCACACCGTAAAACCACATCTCTCCAACAAAAGTTTTGTTTTTTGTTAGTTGAAATTTTGGTACGAGTGATCGTTAGGGAGAGTTAATTGAAAAATGACAGTATATAATTATTATTATAAGTCTACATATGAATATTTTTGTTAAATACAGAAATATAGTACTTTCAAAATGTCTTCGCTGGCTATATGTTTAAGTTCATAAATATTACTATTCGCTCCCTTTATTCATATTGATTTAGCATGTAGGTATAGAGAAATTTTATTAAATCAAGTCAAAATAAATTAATATTTAGATTAATAAATGTTCTTTTTATTAATAGATTGAAATTAAGTTATAAATATTTTATTTATAAACTTGTATTAAATTACTGAAATTTATAAACTTGTATTAAATTACTGCAAATTAAATAATGAAAATTTATAAGAAAATAATGTTTAATATACAAGAGAATCAATTCATATTAAGATAAGTAAAACTAAAATATGGTGATGCAAATAATATCAACTAATACAGGTACTTATTTACTACAAAGAACATTAAAGGGAAGTATTAAGTATTTACTATTTTGACATCTCCTCTTTACCTAATTTGTTTATATAATATAATCTTCTTTGCAATTTATATTTATGTGGTATATATATTTTTTTTACTATTTATCAAAATTTTCTCTTAAAAGGAAATTTTTACTCCTGACATTATATATATATAATAGCTTAGATATAAATACGTACTAGACTGGGTTTGCTAAGTACTAGTATACAATATATTAGTTGTATTGTAGTTATTCTTATGTGTGCTTCTTGGATTTTATTTTTTTTTCTGCCGGGTAGATAGATTGATAATCAGTGATCACCAAAGGCTATAATAGTGAAAGAATTTGATTATTTCGTAGTGTATGTCTGTCCAATTTAAAGAATCTTATTGGCTCACTCATACAAGAATATAAACATGTGGGTGCTATCAAGAAAAACAAGTCTTTAGGCTTTTGAGTTCACAACGACTCAGCCCCTGAAAAATATAGTCAATCAATACATAACGATAATTATTTTAACAAAATCCAAATTTTTAGAGGCTGAGTTCGTTATTAAGTTATAATCTTATAATAATAGCTCTAAAAATCTTTAATAGTCTGAAATTGGTCTACAAAACGTTTCGTTATATAATGTCAGGGTTTCACATGATATTTCAGTTAAGTATCTTCAAAATTTAATCAATTGAACATTATCAATTAATTATTAATAATTTCTCATTAAATTATCATTAAATTTTTATTCATATGATTTAAGGTCCTCCAAGCACATAAAATAATAGGTCAGAGCTCGATTTTTAATTAATGGAAAGTAGTTTGACAGGTAAGTAGATTCATTATCACAATAAAAAAAAAAAAATTGAAACCTATCTTTTTATATCAAACTTCTGATTAGTTAAATTTTGTTTCCACATTTACTGATATGAATCTTTAGCAAAACAGCTTTAATTAATCATAGTACTTATGCATGACCCCGATACATAGCTAGCTAATTCACCCTAAGTCTCTAAGTTTAGCGATTATTTATTGATATAATTAGTATAAATATTTAATATAAGCTGTTTGTTTCTCACTTAGCTTCTTATCCACATTAATATGTATAATTATTATCTGCTAAGAAATTTCTAAATTATGCAGATTAGTATGACCAGATCCGTATGATAAGTGTGTAAAATACACCAATATTTAATACTTGTTCTGGTGTTATGTGTCATTAGAGCTAGCATAGAAAATTAGAGTAATTGATACAATATGTTTTTAAAGAGGTATTTTAAATACAGCATAAAATCTTATGAAATTTCTTGCTTAAATTATAGCTCCTCGCATGTATTAATATAGTCATACTGTATTTAGATGTATATCTGATATTTATTTAACTGAATTCAAACCTATATACTGTATATCTATTCTAATTGGAGTTGTCCAACATGTTTTAAATTAAAGCTTACATTTATCCATTCCTAGTTTAGTACAACTATATTGCGCAAATACTTATTATACATTACTATATATAGATTTGATTTATTACTAAATGTTCAAAATAAAAAAATATGCCAGCACTAGAAATTTATAGACAAATATAGAAATAATAGATACAGGATTAAACTATTTTAGGAACACAATATATAGTTTAGTGATATATTACCCAAATTGGGTGATATTTCACCCGAAGCAGATGAGCGCATCGCATAAAATCTGCAAATGATCTCTATTTTTTTATATTATTGTGATTAAAGTTATCCAATAATAAGGCTGATTACCCGACTTGAGTTTTGGGTAATAGGCAGATAATGAAAAAAAAATGCACTGTCCCAGGAATAAAAAATATTGCAATAAAAAAAAAACAAAAAAAAACTGAATTTAAAAAAAAAATTTACAAAAAAAAACCCAAAAAAAAACTGATTATGATTTTTTCTTTATAGTTCAGACCCGTTTAACAGGAACCCGAACATCTTCACCATTCACTTCAACAACTGCAGTGTAATTATTAGACTTGAGGAACTTGAAGATACCTCATTCTAAAAAGGCTTGCTGCAACTTTCTCTTGCGAGTTTGTTGATTTATATCATAATCAGGCACAAAAGCAACTTCAGTTCTAGTTTCAATTGTATTGTTTGCTGTTTTTTTTCTATGCATGCTATGACAGCTTAGTTTTGCATGATACTTTTCAAGTGAAGCATTTATGAATTAACAAATTTCAAGCATACGTGAAATGCGTTGCTTCACAGCAGCTTCATTTGTTATAGTCTCAGAGGTGGCGGTGGTGGTGGTGGTCTCAAAGGTGGTGATAGTGGTTTCAGAGGCAAAAATTTCAGAGGTGGTGATGGTGGTTTCAGAGACAAAAAGTTCAGAGGTGTTGGTGGTGGTCTCAGAGGCAGGGGTAGTGGTCTCAGAGGCGGTGGTGGTGGTCTCAGAGGCAGCAGTGGTGGTCTCAAAGGTGGAGTTTCAAAGGTGGCAGCAGTTCCAGAAGGACTTGTTATAAAACAAGAGATTATATGTTTAGTAGTTGCCTTGAATTGAGTTGTAGTTTGGAACTGGTTTTATATTTCATATATTAAATTCTCAGTTTTTAATATATGAAAAATAAAACTAATTCCAAAATCTAGTTGTGTCAAAAATGATATAGACCGGGAGTATTATATACGCAATTCATTTTCTATCCAAAAATTGCTTTATATGGCGTTCGACTATGTGCTTTGTGGACAATCAAATTATATGATATTACAAATACATTGATTATATTAATTCAGTCTTTTCTCTGTAACTAGTTATTTTAATCTCAAAGCAACTTGGTGAAACCATGACCCACAGTTTGGTTGAGTTGCTCAACTTGACCTTGCAACTGTGGATGGCAAGGCCTACCATGTCTAATTGTAATATTGAGGGCCCCACAAATTTTGGCGATAAATTTTGCAACAAACTCCTTACTATTGTCACTTTGAAGAATTATAGGGGATCCAAAAATCTTAAAAACATCTTTTAAGAGATGCCCTGTGACTGTGCATGCTTTCTTATTCTTTATGGAAACCACAATCAGAAATTTAGAAAACACACAGATACATGTAAGCAGCCATGCAAAGTCATTATTGGCTTCAACAAAATCTCGAAAGTTAATTAGATTGATTTGAACATGATGCCATGGTGCTGTTGACACCATGTTTCTCATATTGGTTTTTTCTTTAATAGAAGAGGTCATGACACAAGCAGCATATTGATTCACATACGCTTTTACTTTCTCCTGTGTAATTCCAATGAGCTTTTCTGAAATGGCAGAGAAAGTTTTATGGTACTCCTGATGGTTTGCTTGGTCATGGAAGTGGCCCAGAATTAGAGCATGCATTTCTTCATCATACTTTGGGACTACATGGCATTTTTCATCATTGTACCATCTTTCACAACTAGTAGGACATAAAGGAAGTTATTTTCGTCAACATCAAATTTTTTTGAAGCAACAAATAAAGTTGGATTTTTTTGTGGGGTTCTGTTGAAAATCGTTTGGTATGGTTTTTGACTGGAGGTATTCGACAATTGATTGATATTCCCCTGGAGTCTTTGGGATATTGGAATTGCCGGCATGCTTTTTTTGTGTTTTTTTTTGTTTTTTTTTTGTTCCTTTTTTTTTTGTGTTCCTTTTTTTTTTTTTCTCCACTAATTCTTGAACTTTGTGTTCTGTTTCTTCTCACGTTTCTAGCAAATGGTGACTTTTTTTATAATTCAGAAAATGGTAAGTTTTTTTTCGCTAATCTTGGCGGCAATGTTTTAAAGCGGAGGTTCTTTTAATTCACTTATACTCACCTTTATTCTACTTGAATCCGGTAGATAAAGGTCTGGTAGCACTATTTTCAAAAAAACAATGCCGAGTGCTTTGTTTTCTCATTACAAAGGCGAAAGGGCAAGCATGTTTAGTGCATATGTAAAAGCCTTTGTTGTTGTCTGCTTATTCAGCGATTATCATATTGTTATATGAGATTCGAAAATTTTAGGAAATTCGCCGCTTATTGTGTGATACAGATATCACATGGATTTCAGCATCATCCAATTTCAGCATTATCCCCGACATTAATTATAAGTTCAATTCTAAAAATATAAGAAATTTTAGTAAATTGCATATTTATTTCATAATTAGTTAATTAATTTCATCATTTAATTTTATTGAATTGCGCATTTAATTTCAATATCATATTAATTTCACGATAATTACGCGATTAATTTATTTTTTAATTTCAAAATATAAAGCTTATTTATTTCGCGAGAATTATGCAATTAATTAATTTTTTTATTTATCGTATATAAAACGTCATAAAGACATTTAATCAATAAATATAAATATTGATTGAAATCATATATCATTATTTAAATGATTAAAAGTATATATAAACACTGATATATAAAATATAAAACATTAATGATAAGCGACTGCATTGCGTCAGTCCAACAGATCAGAATGGCTTGTAGATCACGGGACTGACAATTTTTTGTGGCATGACTAACCTACTTTAATATCCCTCCTCTAATATAAATTAAATAGGCATTTGTAATTATATGCTATTTAAATCTAAATTATTATTATACTAATATTTTGTAATACATATACAATACTTAATTTAAAAAAATTCATAATATATTATTAGCACAAGTGAAATATAAATGCTAGCCTATCTATATCTTCAAGATGTTTAACTTTTCTTCATTTATAATAGTTTCTTCGATATTATTTTGAAAATAATGACATAATAGCTTTTTAGGTGTAATAGGTTTGAATATACCAGTAATTTTTCCTCCAATCTTTTTAATTAATTTCTTTAATAAAGCTCTTCCATTAGAGTTTGAAAATACTATAAAAATAATTAACAAGTTATCATCATGTATTTCCCTTAATTTTAATGCAGTATTTACAACCTTATCTGTATTATTTTCATATATATCGATAAATGCCATACAATAAGGTGCTCGATTATATAATTGTTTATAGTATTTTGCAGCTTCTACTCCTTCTTCATATGTATTGAATAAGTTTATATTGAAGCAATTGTTAAAACAACTTGTTATTGCATCTCTTACACTTTTAAATGGATGGATCAATAATATACACTTCATACTGCGATTAGTTAATCTCTCAAACATTATTTTTGAGTAATGTTTTGAAGCTTTTTGTGCATATGCTGCTTGCACTATCTCAATATTCCATGTAAACCAAAATTTGCTTCCTTTTCCTAATTGACTCTCTACTCCTATTTCACCACCATGAATTTCTACTAGCTGTTTACATGCTAATAATCCGAATCTGGTATCATCTTGTTGTAAAATCTTTGATTCATCAACTTTTAAATTGCTTTTCCAAATATTATTTATAAATTCAGAATTTACACTATTATAAGTATATACAATAAATTATCAATAATATATGCAATTAATACGTATAATACATATTGAGTTTTTAACTTACCCAACACCAGTATCGCTTAGTATAACTAGTAATTTTACAAAATTTTCATCTTTATCACTTTTTGTACTTGGTGATTCCAATAAGACTTTTATTATTATTTCACCTTCTTCAGTAAATTTGATTCTTAATAAAAGATGATTTAAGATTAATAAATATAATTTGAATTATTTAATTATAAGAAAAAAAGAAACATACGAGTTTGACAATAAATTCATTAATGTTAATCTTAATCTATTGAAGAAAATAAAATTAATTAATTTTCTTTTTACCTTTTTTAAAAACAAATAAAATATTACCTTTCAGGATCGCTCTTTACATATTTTGGTAAAATATCAGTATCATAATTCAAAGCTAATTCTATTTGTTTATTTCTAGCTCTTTCTCCAAATAGTTCGATTGTATTTTCAAATAAATCTAATAAATCAAAAACTTTATTTACTGAAGCATTTTTATGCTTTTCTATACTTAACACATTGGGAATATGATGAATTGTTGATAATGCTACATCAGAAGCACTTAATATGATTTTGTTTAATTCTTTTTGCTGAACAGTTAATGATTCATTTTCAAAGGAAGAACTAATGCCTATAATCAATCCTAATGGTGTTCGCAATTCTAGATAAAAATTAATAATTACTGTATAACATAATTAAGAAAAACAGAAATATAATATAATAAATATATTTTTACCGTGAGATAAATTAGATAATATCATACTTTTAACATTATCAGCGTCCTTAATTAATTTTACTCGTGATTCATTTATTAATTTCTCTTCTAATAATGTCATATAGCTAACAGATAAATTTATTTTAATTGATATTTGTCGAAATAGCTCAATTTCTGAATCGGACCAACTAGTGTTAGGTAATCTATGTGCCTTTATTCCTACCCAAGATCCATCACGTATTTTTAGAGTTACAGATAACATAGAAACTTGTTCGCAAAAATCATCACAATATGTGATAGGTGAAACTTCGATTTTAAATTCTTTAATATTTTCATAATCTAAAGATTTTAGTTGATTAATAGTTGTATTTGACGGCTCAAGTTTCATATCACTTTTGTAAAATTTTTAAATATATTATGTTAGGATTTATTAAATTAAATTAATTTTACATCTGCATAATATTTTTTGAGTTCCGTAAGTCCGTGAAGACAAGATAGATAGCTATTTTATGTCCGTCGTATTTTTAAAAAATTTGTTTATCATAAAAGTGGAATATAAGAATTCTAAAATGAGTCCCACAAAATATAACGAAGATGAAGTGATACCCTCATCGTAATCACAGGAATCACGGGATTTAAAAAAATTATGCAGATCATCGATCCATAATATAATAAAATACTACCTTATCACCTCTGAATCTTCTGATAAAGCAATTATCGTATAGTTCCTAAGTTCTGAAAGTTCATACGAAATAGCAAACACTCTATCACATGATAATATTTGATGAATATCTTTAACAGCATCTGAAAGTGTTTCTTTTAAATCCAATCCAGAAAGGATATTACATGAAATTGAAATCAATAATTGTTTCATTTCTTCCTGCTTACATTGTTGAGATATTAATTGATGTCGAAGTTGTGAAAGCTTAATATTAGTGTGTATACGGGCAATTAATTCTCGAGAATTAAATGGCTTTACTAAGTAGTCATCTGCACCATTCTCTACCCCTAAAAATAGTGTGATAAAATTGAATCTAAAGTTACCTAAAAAAAAATAAATTTTAGAATAAACAGTACCAAAATATTCATCAGCCCTTGCAGTTAATAATATGATCGGAATTAGTCGTGTTGCTATGTTAGATCTTAGCAAATTTAATAGTTCATATCCATTTATATTTGGCATCATGACATCTATCATTTTAATTAATAAAATTAAAACATTTGATATCACCTAATTATTTAAGCATAAAATAATTTACTCACCGCTAAGGATTAAGTCTGGTAATTCGTTTGATTGTTTTAAAAACATATTAGCATCAAATCCATCACAAGCACAATAAACTTCAAATTCTTTTCCTAATAATCCTTCTAAATAATTTCTATAACGAAAATTAAAAATTAGAATTATTTAAAATTATATTTGGGCAGTTTATAAATTTTAATATGATCAACAAACTCATTACCTCATGTCAGCATTATCCTCAACAAGTAAAATTTTATGCTTTTTGGTCATATTCATTGATATTTTATCAATATCATCACTATCATCTATTAATTTTGGATTCAGAATAAAATTTTCATCTATAAGTTCATCACTTTGAATGAATTGCAAACTTTCCTCTAAATATAGTTGTTTTTTTGTATATAATTGACGTTCTGAGTTTAATTCACTATTTTTTTCATTAATGTAAACTTGGTTTTTCGGTAAGTGCTTAAACCCTGTTAGAAATCGACACTTGAATGTTGTTCCCTGACCAACTTTTGAAGTTACAGTAATTTCTCCACCATGATACGTAATAAGCTCTTTTACAAGAGCAAGACCGATTCCAGTGCCTTCATAACTCCGCGAATGCTGAGATTTTAAGCGATGAAATCGCTGAAATAGGTTTAAAAGATCACGTTCTGAGATGCCAATACCTAATTTAATTTATGAAGAATAAATGTAATGTATAAATAAATAAATAGTGTTATGGTAAACTCTAGAGATGGGATCAGTTTGTTTCAGTTGGTTATTGGTCGACAATTTTGTTATTTCAATTATTGTTGGTGATTTTCAATGTACGCACAATACAATAGGAGGCTGAAAGTCTCTGACCAGCCATGGTTATAACCGATTACGTATAGCCAGTGACTAACTGGTTGGTAGCCAGTTAGTCACCCATCCCTAGTAAATTTAATACAAAATATTACAAACCTGTATCTGACACTTCAAGAATTATTGTATTTCTTTCACTTTCGTGTTCGATATGTAAGCTAACTTTAATTTGTCCATTCCAAGTGTTCTTAAGTGCATTTGAACCTTTAAAAATGTCGAAATATTAGTATATAATAATTTAGCTCTTTCATACAATGAGTATTGAGCATAAAATACGTACAAAGATTATAAACAATTGTTTCAAACATGTCGTGGTCCAGATAAACTTCATCTCCCAAGTCTTGCTTAAAAT
>CAJVPY010002319.1:0-16513 GCA_910591965.1 Dentiscutata erythropus | reverse complement strand
TGCATTAAGAGTTCGTGGAGCAATTTATCGCAAGATGAACAAGTACAAAGAATCACTAGCAGATTTAAACAAATCATTAGGAATTGAACCAAAGAATGCATTTGCATTAAGAGTTCGTGGAGCAACTCATCGCAAGATAAACAAGTACAAAGAATCACTAGCAGATTTAAACAAATCATTAGAAATTGAACCAAATAATGCATTTGCATTAAGAAATCGTGGAAAAACGTATCTCTTGATGAATAAATACGAAGAATCGCTAGCAGATTTAAATGAATCATTAGAAATTGAACCAAGCAATGCATCTGCATTAAGAAATCTTGGAGAAATTTACTACATGAAGAGCGAATACAAAGAATCACTTTAAATAAATCATTAGAAATTAAACCAAAGAATGCATTTGCATTAAGAGTTCGTGGAGCAACTCATCGCAAGATGAACAAGTACAAAGAATCACTATCAGATTTAAACAAATCATTAGGAATTGAACCAAATAATGCATTTGCATTAAAAAATCGTGGAGCAACTTATTTTAAGATAAATAAATTCAAAGAATCGCTAGCAGATTTAAATAAATCATTAAAAATTGAACCAAATGATATATTTGCATTAAGATATCGAGATTATATATATGAGAAAGGGGAGGATGAAGAAGATTATGACGAGAAAGAAGAGGAGGCAGAGGAGGAAGAGGAGGAAGAGGAGGAAGAAGTTCTCCGACAATCATTTCCTCGACACAACCACTTCCCCAATACGACCAATTACCCAACAACCACTTATCAAACAACCACTTACCCGACCCGACAATCATTTCCTCGACACAACCACTTCCCCAATACAACCAATTACCCGACACCCACTTACCGAACAACCACTTACCCGACAACTAACTACATCCTGAACAAGAACAATTGTGATAACGATTACAACCCGGCGGATTTTCTGGAAAAGGTCCACTGATACAATTACAACTTGTGCACATAGGAGCTCTCTGGGAACAAGTGCCTTAAATTATTTGAAATCGATTAATATAATTTATAATATAAAGAATATAAAGGCAAAAATAATAAATATTTACATGCATATGCATTATAAGAAGGACACCATGTACATGGATCACACAAGGATTGCGGTTGGTTAGATGGTGGTATACTTGGAAATGCGCTTTGAGCACAACATCCATTAGCTTTACTAGATCCACAACATTCATATTCAGATAGACAACACCATGCATCAGAACTGGAAGCACAACACCTATTACCATCAGGACAATTCCCTTTGCCATCAGAACAAATAACATCTCTTTCAAGTATATTTCGAGATGATGATAATGCCGAAACAATCACACAAAAAAATAGTAAAAAAAATAATATGATAATATTTTTCATTATGAACTAAAATTAAATTAATAAATTAATAATTAATATTTTAAAGATTTTTAAACCATATGCAAAATTAATATAAATACCTTTTTTTTTTTTAAACAATTTCGCTTAACCAGAATTTTAGCATTGCTAATGGTTAGAAAATTATTTGTATATGTAGGATAATGATAAATGAATAGTTGAAAATAGTATTAATTAAAAAACAAATCTTTAATTAAACGAATTTAAGTTTATGATAAATGAATAGTCAAAATAATATTAATTAAAAACAAACCAAATTTAAACCTATGATAAATGAATAGTCAAAAATAGTATTAATTAAAAATGTATTTATTTATTTATTAGGAAGATGTAAATAAATGATACCTTAGAGTTTGTAGAATATATTTGTAAAAACATCCAAACATGTTTAATCTAATGATGATCTGTATCAACAACCACCAAAGATGATCTCATGGGAAGGATCATCCAATCAGATGCAGAGAATCGCACACCATTTTGTTGTACACTATTCCTAGTAGTAATGTATCCCAAAATTCTTTCCATTTGTATCAACATTGTTTAGCAGTTGTTCAGAATAAGGTTATGTTAGCAAAAGACCAAAAACAAAATGATCATCTTTTCTAATGTGATTGTCCCTTTCTTTTGCCTTTACTTTAGTAATCGAACCAAACATTAAACGGATAATACAAATAATCCACAGATTAATTTAAACTGACCAATATCCATAGATTTAAAATAAACCATAGATTATTTATATTCTTTATAATTTACAGTTCGCATCACTGGATTATAAAAGTTTTTTTTTTTAAATAAATTGCTATAAAAATTTTGCTATAAAGAGGGTGTGATTATATAGTAGGACGACTGTGTATGTACAAAATGTTTAATACTGACAATAAAAAATTTCGAGTTATTTAATAAAATAAAGTCATACACATATGATAAATAATTTAGTAAATATTCGTCTTTTGATTGAAATTTTATTTTGCGGATTATTAATGTCGCCTAAACATATCGATTAGAGTCAAGGGTGTATTCATATGTGAGCGATTTAGATTTGAAGGAAGAAAGGATTTAAGAATTTCAATAATAGTACAAGAAAAACTACCTTCGGACAAAAGACCTTTTGCAGTAAAGTGCAAAGAATTTTAATAATAAAAGAAGACTCATATTCATTGTTTCAAGAATTAACTCACGAAGATTGGATATTAATTTTATCATGAGAAAATGACGCATGTGTATTAATATATACATACTGTAAATGTGTACAAGGTTGCGCTCCAGATGAACACAGTAGAATTGGAAAGTGGTGAGAAATGTGGTGAACACAAAGGGACCTGTGGTAAAGAATTGGCCTTACCAGATTTGGAACACCTCTGGCACATACGGAACTCACCGGCCAATAAGAAGTTGAAGCATGGAGGCGTGTACGTGTTGATAGACCTAACAGGCTCTGGTCGTACCCGTATGGGAGCTTTGGCGTTAAGAGGACTCGGGACCACCAATATAGGTATAGCTGGTATAAGTGCATGCAGCGGTAACCGGAGGCTACAACTGCCAAGAATCACCATAAAAAGAAACGATAACATAAATTTTTAAAAGTGACCGGCAACCCGGCTTTTAATTTTATTTTCAAAAAATTATATATAAAAAAGCATATAAAATTTTTTATATAATTTTTAAAAATACTCGCCGGATAGTAAATATACTTACAGCTGTTCTCATAAATTCTGGGACAAACTAAAAATTCCTCGTTTCCCGAAATCTCTTCGGTTTCGTCCTATGAATCATCTAACTCTCCGGAAAAACATCGGATTGAAGTTCCGAAATCAATGACATTATTCCGAAGAGTTAGGTGACCTTTAGGACGAAACTGGAAGATTTCGGGAAATGACAATTTTTTAGTTTGTCCCAAAATATATGAGAATAGCTGTAAAATTTTTTTCTAATGTTTTGTAAATTTTGACCTAGTTGGGTTATAAAAATCGATTTATTAAATTGCATAGCCTTATTATCAAGCCGTTCGGGGCTCTCATGCACCTAAATTCATAGGTCAGAAATTGATTTTTAATTTTTTGAAAATAGTTTAGCCGATCAATTGAGTTCATAATCGTGATAAAAAAAAAAATGGTCAAAGACAATATGGGTCGGACAACTACTCCGGAATTCAAAATTTTTAAGATTCGTAGTCAATTACTTAATAAATTTAACGAACATATCAAAAAAAAAAAAAAAAAATTAACATTGGTCTATATATTTTATTTAATGAAAAGTTTTTTAAAAAAGCTATTTAATGAAAACAATTATATTTATTTGAAAATTTTTTTTTGTATATATATAGTTGATCCTATTATATAAAGAACTAAGAAAATTTGCCTTATGAAAATACAAATAAGTATCGAAATGTTATTTAAACAATAAAGAGCTTTTAACGGATAATATAATGATATTAAAGTTGTAGTGAACTTATTTTTGTTTCCTTACAAGCATAAAATATAATATTAATTAAGATCTTTTAGTGAACTTGAATTATAACGATAATAAGTTTGATAATTATACTAAAAATCGGCCTAAATTATTCTTCAATCAGCTAAATATAATTTTTTTCCTTTTCTTTTTTTTTTTTTTTTTAATTTCGTGTGCAAATACCGTAAGATACAAAAATGAAAGTGCAACGCAGAAGAAAAATTGACTTTATTAATAAATCATTATCGTTATCACTGATGCATTGTTGTAATTGTATTTAAATTTGTTCAACTAAGTAGTCGTCGGGACCATCACATGATCATCCGGAGCACAACCTTGTACACATTTACGGTATGCTTAATATATTTTTGACTCATGAAAATTATAACGGTAAGATTTCTAATTTACCGTAGTACAAAAACGAAAAATGCACAAAAGTATTTGATATAAATATTTTCTTTGTTTCAATGCTTTATTAATAATATGAAAAATATGTTAAACCCCGTTTGCCAGAGCAGCCACAAAAGTCCGGGCCATACTGTATCATTCAAACTATTGCCACAGCTTAATAACTAGTAGAATATTGCACGCATGTAAAAATATATTTTTTCATGCTCATTATAATAAACTGTTATCCGGCAAACTCATATGATCATGAAAAAATTTCTTTTTGTTATTTTTTTCATATGTTACTATGTAATCATGTTTATTCGAATTAAAACACAGCGAGCAACTCCCTACCAATCATGATCATAAATCATCTAAAGTTACTTCGTCCTTGGTCTAGTATCACTGATTTGTCCACGGGGACTCTAAGTTTGTGGTTGTTTTAACTATTATTTAACTAACTTTATCTGTTTGTTTGTTTACTTTTTTATTTACTAATGATTTGCAGATTTACGGGAAAGAGTCTATTTTTACAATATCCAAAAGAAGATTTTATTAATTCTTATATAATACTTGCTATAATAATCTCTTAATTTCCGGAGCAGAGCGGAGGATCTTAAGTCCAGTCAATAGGTAAGAAATTTTGGGTTCCAACGTCGGTCACAAGTATGTACAGATTTCATAAGTCCAATCGATCAAAATTTATCAGTTATTGTCGTTTTTAGATGTATGTGATGTATGATGACATATTAAAATTTAACTTCTATAGCGTATTTAATTTAACTTCTACATGAACATCCATATTCGATATTAATTTTCACAATACTATCCTGCAAAATGATTTTTCTTATCACTTTTACAGGTATGACATTTAGCAAGATTATAAAATTTAGACATGTTTAATTTGAAAACGTAACTTATTTTTTTCGCTGATTAATTTATTTAAAAAAAATAACCGATACAAAATTTTAAACAATTCGATATTCAAATAATATTAAACACAATAAATAAATTAAAATTAATTAAGAACATTCCAAGCTAGAATTTGAATTATAATTAAGTAATTAAAATTTCAATTCAATTATGATCTATTTAAAATAATGCAATGCATTCAATTTAATACAGAAATAAATCAATCATTACCTACTGTGTATACTTGAAAAAGATAATATTAATCACATTATGACTGTCCAGGTCTGTAATTGCCCAATTTTAACATTCATATTAGATTGAAATTTACTATCCAGACTTAAAGTCGGGTCAACCATATTACTGTATTGTCGCGAAATAACGGGGGTATTTAGAGGTTTGGCCCGAATTAAGGATAATTTAGGCGAGATTTGTAATTTCACCCCTGCGTGTTATTCGCGACAATACGGTATAAAGAATTTAAAGTAAGTTTAGAAAATTGATGCTATTCTAGAGATATGATCCGTTATTACATTGAAGGTTTGTTGTGTTAAATGGTGAAGAAATGTAAGTGAATAATAATATATTTTGCTAATTAACTAAAACGCGGTGGTATAGAACGCGTCCCTTCAACATTAACAGAAGATAGTCCCCTATCAAGCGTTAATGAAGTCTTATCGGTTTCACTAATGTCATAAAACAGTAATGTATGAGGAATACAAGGACTTTAATAACAGCGTTTGCCTCTCTTAATGATCTTCCTTTAAAAAGTAAGAAATTTTTCTAGGACAAGGCGGTAATTGGTCGGTTTGATCATTTAAGGGTAAAAACCCATGAATAACTTCATGTTTAGAATTAACACATATGAATCCCTTATGTCTGCAATTTTTATCACAATTGGTAAAGTGTTGATTCACCAATATTGGAAATTCTATATTAATTTTCTTATTTTGACAAGTATTTGCTATACAAAAATTTTTATTGGATTTCAAGTCAACATAAGTTTGACCAATTTTATATTGTTGAGAAGACCTAACATTATTGATAATGCTGTCATAAGGAATAATTTGCAAAAAATTAGAATAATAATTCAAGTCCCAAATGAAATGTAAAACCCTAGCCGTCACCAACCTAAAAAATTTCGCTACCACCATTAGTGTTAATTTTTTGTTTGATTTTATGATACACCTGAAATTTAATTTGACCAAGACAGCGAAATTTTTTAGGTTGTGACGCTAGGGTTTGTTAATAAAATGAGAGTATTTTACTTGCCAAATGGATAATGACACGTTTAGCAAATCCTCACGTTCTTTATTATCTTTAAGACAATAAGCAAACAAATGTGCAGATCGTGTATGAGATGTCAAGTGAGCACCATAAACAATTGTATCATTATTAAAGTTAGATTTTAATTCACAAATTCCCAATACGCATGTTTCTTGAGTGTCAAAAGATGAATTATTAAATTCATCAATATTCTGATTTTCAGAAATATCAAATCTTCTAGTCTCTAATTTTAAAAACAGATAAAGTAAGTCCTGCATAGTAGAATTAGGTTCTATCCCTCGCTTTCTCTTTTTCTCTCTCTCTCTTTCTCTCTGATGTTTTGAACTAAAATCGAAGCTTGTAAGTGGTCCGACAACAATCCAACTAAGTTGAGCTGAATAGTCTTTATTAAATCTATTTCCTGATCGATTAATAAGATGTACAATGACTTCTGGTTCGCTTCCAAAATCGCGATAATGCACATATGAAGAAAATAAATTATTACTGCCATTTTTGCTCATTATTGAAGTGAATATCTGACATCTACTTATATCAATAGTATCATCTATATACCCAGATAAGCGATATTTAGTTGGTATGAATTCTTTAGTTTTTTTCGCAAAAAATTTTATATCAATAACACCCGCTGTTTTTATTTAAAAAAAAAAAAAAATTAAAAAAATTGCAAAATAATTATTATTAAAAAAATTGATAACGAACCATCTAAAATTCTCTTGCCTAAAGCTTCTAAAACCATTTGTCGCAAATCAATACTTAACAATTCAAATATTGAATAAATCTTATCATACCCAATTACTTCCCAGTTTTTAGGATCAGTTGTACCAATAGATTGATCCGTAATTTCTGAATTACTGTTAGAAGAATTTGTTCTTATTTCTTTTTTATGAGTAGCTCCAATGTTTGCATTGGCATTCGAAGTTCCGGTTTTAAACAATCCAGCTATATTTCCAGATTTGTGTATTGTACCTATAATCAAAGAAAGTTTTCAAAATTAGAAAAAGTACCGGTTTAGTGAATAAATAATTAACAAATAATTAACAATTACTTGAGTCTTCAGTATTAATTATATTTTTATCGATGGAGGCTCCCACGTAAAGGATACGCGCATAAAAATAACCATAATTTTCCGAAACCCTGCGAAGTTCTCTTATTGGGTCAGAATCATTTAATGCTGTTTTAACATCATTAATAAAATCATCTGTAGGTTCAATACACTCATTATTTTTGTATTCTAAAATTATTTTAGCTTTTCGAAATACAGAAATCTTATGTTCAGTCGAGACGGTGTATTGTGAATTCTCCTGCCTAGAATTATCTAGAGAGAATCCAAAAATAGCAGAAAACCATTGCGTAGCATCTGGGACTGAGAATCTGCCATCAAAAATGAATTTTCTTTTACACTCTTTTTCGCATTTATGTCTACATTTTGATTCAATTGTTTTCGAGAACTCCTCATTTATTAATTTAATTTTGCTGATCTTAATTTTAAAAGCATTTCTAATGGCTTGTTTAATATATTCATATTCACTTACGACGAATGCTTTTTCATCATTTAAACTAGTGTAATTAAATTCTGTTGGTTGCCCAATATGTAAAAAATGGCTGTCAACGTTATTTTCAATAATATCTGATACGCTTAATTCAGATTCGTTTAGGGCTTTAACATCTTTGCTTGTCATAAAATAACAATCTAAGCTCATAATTTCCTTGAGCCTAGTTCTAACTTGAATAAGTTTGTCTTGTAATGACAATTCTATTAAAAATTTTTCCTCTCTTCGACTTGGATATTTTTTAATAATTGTGATTTGTAAGTTTTTTCTGCGATTTAAAATCATAAAATAACTAAAAATTATACTAAAAACAAAAAATGCGACACTATATAATTTATATCTTTCTAATTTAGTGTTATCTTTATCCATAGTGACAAAGCAGTATTTGCGGTTTAGTCTAAAATAAATTTAAAGGCGATAACAATAAATATATTAAATTTTGTAATAATCTTCAATGTTGGGCGTATCGGTACGACTAAACTTTATGTGCTTCAGAAAACTTAATAAAGCAATTTAGGTAGGTTGTGTCTCGGATTACGTACACTCTTGCATAAAAGCAGAGATTCAAAATTTTTCATCAACATGGACGAATTAGACATATTCAGCCTACTTGTATATAGCATTATTATTTCACTTATAATAATAATTTTTATTTATTTATTTGAGTCAAACCGGCACTATGTAAAAAATTGGACAAAGCGCCATCAAAAAGAACAAGCCGAGGAAGAAATAAAAAATCGTGGTTTCATAATAGATGCGCAATGCATACATTTTGGGATTTTCCAATATATAATTTTAAAATGAAACCTGCAATTAACACTCTGGACGGAAAATTTCAAATAAAATTGATATCTTTTCCAAAACGTAAAGTCACCTATTTATTAGAGAATCACATTGATCCTTCTAGTATTGATTTGTATAGTGACTGGATATCCGAGGCCACGAATTTTACAGAAAACCCTCTAACTGACGAATCGCCTACAAATGATATTTATCTCGAAATAAGGTATCCCAAAGAAGAATTGATTTTTGAAAATGAGACAATAAAACCATCCAAGGAGCTGATAAAGAAAGTGACTGAGGCACTAGATAATACCGATACCTATTCAGAATTAATGAATGTTTTTAGAACATACGGGCATTTAATACCTAAAAAAGTTATACGCGGACATAAATTATATCAAATGAAATGTTCAATCGTAGACAAAAATTTACCAAGATTTAATATTAATGAAGAAGATTTATCAATCGAATGTGAAAACGAAAATATCTTGAGTAAGTGGGAAAGCCTCGCAGAACAATACGGCTTTGATAAATCATATTTAGTGTCTATTGATGGTAATATCGTTATGAGAGATAAACTTAAAGAATGGGCGGATGAATCTTCAAAAGGTGATGTAGGTTCCTTGAAGATAATAAGTTGAAGTGAACTACACCCATTATATGAAATATTTGAGTCATCTCTCTGTCAAAAAATCAAGTCTAACCTTAAAATTGATGATAAATTAAATTATAATCAATCAAATACTAAGGAAAGGGTACTTATGATTGGAGTAATACCAATAAAAAATTATACAAATTATTTCCGCGTAAACTTTTCTACACCTTTACGTTCTAGCAATTATCGAATATTTGGAAAAGTTATGACAGAACGTGGAGAACTAAACAATGAAAATATTGTAAAATTTCAATCTATGGATATAAATGGATTTACAGCAAATTTTGAAATTGGGTAAATGTTGAAATTATTTTTATTTCTAATTATATAATGCAGTATTATAACAATGTTTATTAAAATTTCCTTTAGCATCGAAGAATTAACTAATCTACAGATTACTTGGTTGTTAATCGGAAATCCAATTGAAATAAGACATTATAGCAAAGATGCCCGAAATATTCGTGTTTTATATTCTGGTGAAACACCATTTCCAGATGATAATAATTGGAATATTTCATTAAAAGTAACAAATAATCTTCCAATAGGTTCAATTCTTGTTACTTCATTTACACATTCTCCGTCAAATTATGATCCAAATTTCATAGCCGAAGTTCAATATTATTATGATCAAGAAATTATAATTACTGTACGTGATCTTGAACATGATTTTGGAAGTAATAACAAGGCTACTCATGATGAAAAAATACAAGAACAAACTCTCGAACAAGTACCTTACAATGATCAAGAAGAATATGTTGAGTTTATTAGGAATCTGGAATGTAAAGTTCAATGGTGCATTCTTATTATTCCAGAAAATCTGAAATTAGATAATATGTACTGCTCCCCTATAACGACAGCTCATTTGAAGGCAGCAGGTCAAATTATTAGCAATGATTCATTAATTTTAGATTTGATAAAATTTCAAAAACTTGATAATGGTTTGATTATCAACAATGAACGAACATTTTTTACCAAATCTTCAGTGTGCAGATTTAAAAAACAACCCTCAATTGAATTTTCTAAAGGCACATCCTTTTTAGTAACATCAAAGAAATCTATAGATTCATTTTTGTTAAAAAATCATATTAATCCGGTCATATTCGATAATATTGCGAAATTTATAAGAAACATTCTATTTTGTGAGTTACCCACCAATGATATTTATCTCGAAATACAATGTGTACAAGTTGAATTAATTTTTGAAAAAGGAACAATAAACCCAGCTGAAGAATTGATTGATGCAATTAAAAATGCTTTGAAAAACAATAATCCTTATTATAATTTAATGGAAGTATTTGGAATTTATGGTCAATTTTTACCAAAAAAACTCATTTTCGGACATAAGTTAAATAGAATGTTAAACTTAGAAATAAATGATGCTTCGATAACAACAAATAGCAATAACTTGTCAATTCTTAAATATTTTCAGACAAATGATGAATTTGAACATATTTTAGATGAATGGGAAAATATTGTAAAGCCATACAATATTGATGCATCTTATTTATTATCTATTGATGGTAAAGTAGTAAAAAGAGACAAACTTAGAGAATGGATGGATTCTTGCTTAAAATTAGATCTTAGATCATTACAATTAATTAGCTGGTGTGATTTATATCCAATTTATGAAACATTTGATGACTCTCTTTGTCAAGAAGTCAAATATGTTCTTGCAGTTAAAGAAAGGGTACTCAATTCAGGAGTTATACCAATTGAAGATAATATCCATTCCTATACCGTAAAATTCTCTATTCAATTGCGTGCTAATAATTATAAAATTTTTGGAAAAGCTACAGCATCAAATGGAAATTTAACAGACCAAATAATTATTAAGTTCAAATATAAGACTATATTTGGATTCATGGCAATAATTGAAAATATTGATACAACTTTGTATGTGTTAGTTTTATTATTATTATACTTGTTATTTTTATATTATTACAACTAATTTTCCTTTTTAGCAAAACATTCAGAGATTTGAAAATAAATTGGATTATGGTCGGGATACCTGCCGAGGTTGGATTTTTCAGTGTTTACACACGAAACATTGAGATTTTGTGCACTGGTAAAACTTTGTTCGTACCAGCAATAGATAAAGATAATTGGGAAACTCTCTTAGAAGTTTCTGAAAGTCTACCAATAAATTCAATAATTATTACCGGTTTTATATATCCCTTATCAAATTTCGAACCAACTTTTTTAGCCAATATTCAATACTATGAAAACAATAAAATTAGTCTAAATATAAAAAATTTAGGATTAAGCAATGAAAAAGATTCCATCATTGATAGTGACCGTGAAAGTTATAGTGACCTTTCTACGACTTTATATTCTGAAAGTGATGATAAAAGTAAAATATCCATTAAAAGTCTCAATTGTGAACAGAATTATTTACTTGAATGGTATATTATTCATACAAAAAATCCGGAAACTATGACACATTTGAAGGCAATAGGTCAGGATATTAATACTAGGAAATCTGAAGGTCAAGATATTAATACAAAGAAATCTGACTTGGAATTCAAAAATACAAAAGTTTTAGAGGATAATAAAGAAATTCTTTCTTCAGAAAAGAACATACTTATGGACCAACCAAAAATTCCATTAAAGCAAGACAACAAGGCTGTATTTCAAGAGATTAATATTATGCAAATTTCAGAAGATAAAAAATTCTCTTGGAAAACTATGTATGATAAGCTTCCTAATCCATTCCGACGAAATAATAACTCATCTAATGATGACCATTTAGTTGTCATAATTAAAAAAGTCGACAATTGTGGCAACAATGAGAGTTTTATTCGTAAAATACGTAAAAAAACAACACTTGGGATGGTCCGAGAGTTTTTAGAAGATGATGAATTAGGCTTAGGAACAAATTTTTATTTTCTAAAAAAAAATTTAGGGCGTATCTTACGTTGTGATGAATTTAATTTTAATCTGGAAGATGTTTTGGAGATCAACAATGATACATATATTCTGCATATTGAGCATGAAATTGATTTAATGTTAACACAATTAATTGCTATGTGTGATGGTGGTTTCATATATAGTGGAAATCAAATTCAAAAGGCTCCTAAAAAAGCATTCAAGATTAATTTGAGTCATATTGAAATTATGAAGTACAATCAATACTCTGAATCCAAATATACGTGCAATAGTGAATTGGAAGCTTTATGTAAACAAAACTTTATGCAAGATGATTTGTCCTGTCTTTTTAGTCTTTTTGAGATATCACAAGAATCTTCTAAAAAAGAGACCAAAAGTTACAAAACAATTCATGCTAAGAAGGCGCAAATTTTTATACCACCATCAGGTATTATCCCAACTGAAAGTTTTATAAATGATGTTCAACACGCCTTAATGGATTCTTCTGATAAAATAAAAAGTAACCTTTTTGAAATATCAAAAATTTATGGCTATTTTTATGCAAATCAAATTGATTTTGGTGGCGCAGTCCATGAAATTATAACAGAACATTCCAAATTAAGTGCATCAATAGAACTTGGGAATGCAAAATTTTCTAGTATCAATGAAAATATTTCTAGTACTGGTAACTATAAAATAATTATTGGTGGAAAACATGAAATCTATACAACTGACTTTGGAGAATGGGTTAATTCTCTTAGTGATTTTCAAACATGGGGCATAATTGGATATAATAATATTCACTCAATATTTGATTCGCTGGATTATAAATTGCGACTAAAAGTTTTAGAAGCTTTTGGGCAGAGAATCTTAGCAGGTAATAATAGTAATTTTATTTGATCGTTAAAACTTTAATATTTTTTAACTAAATTTTAATGAATAAAAATAGCACGAACTGAAAATATTCAATTTAGATTATATAAAGATAGGAAAAGTCCGCATGTATATACGCTTAATATACGTGATATACCTCATTATACTAGAAATTGCCAAATCTTTACTTCAATAATGACAGAAAATGAACAAAATATTTTTTCATCACATGTAGAATATATTTATGACAATACCCCTGTTGTCGTTATTCATCATATTGACAGCAATGAAAAATCAAAGAATAAAATATACCCAATTCAATTAGCCTGGGTTGTAACTGGATATCCGAATAACTTTACTTTTGATTCGAATCATCTTCATTTGACATTTCAAAGTAAAGAATATTCAAAACCTCAAATTCGTTTTAATGGATATTTATTTGATATTCCGAACTGCAGAAAAGATGAATGTATACTAGCAACATGCATTTTGGATAGGACTTTAGATTCTTTAGATCTTTCAAGTTCTTATAAGTTCGGATTTGCGATTAGCACTCACTTTTCTCTTTCCAGTAATTCTGCATATGTTTCTATTTATGATATTGAAAACAACAAACCAATAACTGACTGTTATTTTTCAGAAATATTGAAATTACACATCTGGTTTGTAAAAACACTTTTAGAATTTTGTTTACTTGCCCTTTACTAATTTTTTAATTTATTTTAAATAGTATAATTGGAAATAGTTTCACTAAACACGAAGATTGTTTCGGTAAAATTAATATTACCTCGAGTGATAAACTAAAACTAAAAATCTTTTCCAGAAGTAATATTTTAACTACTAAATTAAAGGATATACAAAATGTTATTAGTAAAAATATCGATACTAAAAATGGAAAATTTTCATCTCCATTATTCATAAGTCAATTCCTTGGCGATTTGAATTTTGGTAAATATCACGGAGCAATTAATATTACTCCAAGATCTATTAATTTTGGTTCTTTAGACAACACAAGCAAAATGATAAAGGAAGCTCAAATTTCGTATTTTTGTTTATCTCGAGATTTTTACAATTAAAATGATAAATATTTTATTTATTAAGTAAAAACATGAAAGACCTAAAAATTTAATCTAATTTTTATATAATTAATAAAATCATTGCAAAAGCTAATAATATTCTAAATATTTCATCAAGAAAACTACAAAATTAAATACTATACAGTATTTGGCTAAAATTATCGAAAGTTGATCAAAGGCTTTATTAAATTCAATTAATAATCAATTGTCAAATTCTTTTCTATTAAAAACTAACAAGCATCGCTATTGTGCGCTTCCATCATTTTTCATCGCGTCAATCGCGCTTTTGTAACCTCCTTTATGTAATGCACGTTTCTTGAACTAAGTAATAGCATCGATATATCAGTATTGTTCATTGGTTTTCCGTTCTCTGTCGATCATATGGGCTAGGTGCTGCAAAAAGAGACGAAATTGACAAAACAAAAGATCAATTTTTATTAATACAACTACTGTTGTGTTTTAAGTGAAAAATAATTCTAAAATGATTTATGTAAAAAAATCTCTTGAAAAAATTGTCAATTTCGTCCTTTATATTCTTAAAATTCATAACGAAATATCCTGACATTGTTTTTTCTAACACTTTAGAGAGCTCAATTGTTGATTCATTTTTTGTTTCAAATGTCTCTGTATCAAGTAGTCTGTTTTTTCTACTGAGTCATTTAAATCGAAAACTTCTCGAGCAGATATTATTATTGATCTGTGAAACGAGTAAACACGTGTACAACGTACTCTAAAAAAATATTATAAATTTTGATTTTTGTTTTTCTTATGAATTTGATTACGATAGTACGTCGTATCTCTTCGCCAAGGCAAATACTTCACTAAAAAAGAAAAAAAATTGGAATCATTATATTGGTCTATATGTTGAAGAACCTATTAATCCAGAGAAATCTTGAAAATTCATAAAACTTAAGAATGAGTTTTGGAAGGCCTATCAGATTCTAAACGAAAGAGTGTTTCTTAAACATTGCCGACTAAACTATAAGCTCAACGAAATTTATTATATGTGAGATAAAAATTAATCACATGGAATGATTGGTGCCAAATAATTTTGAATAGATTTTTAATTTGTTTATATACACTTAACATTTTTTTAAAAAAATTTCGCAATTACTCTATAATTGTAATCAAGATCACGGGAGGATTAATTAATAATATCCTGACCATATGTGAATAAGCGGAAACTTCGTCTCCGCTAATTCCCAACCGATCAGGATATTATTATTACTAATTTACTGTATAAGCTGCTTTTGAATAAAAAAATATAGGGTTATTTCAATCCGTATGTGAAATTTCAAATAATAATTCTCTAAGTTAAATAAAAATTTCGTTAACTTTACAACATTTTAATCTATGTTTTCGCGTTTTCATTGTTCTGGAAATTCAATTGAAAAAGGTAATAATCGTTTAGCTTGTATTAAAATAATTCATGACCAACATAATTCTGGCCGGAATTATGGAATCGTCTTCAATAAAATTCATGTTTATAAGAAACTCTAGAAAACCATACGAACCCAAATTCTTGAAAAGCAAGAATTAAGAATATAGTTTAAATAATCTTTTGTTTGTCGTTAGCTTATATTTTTACAAATCCTTGATCCATCCTATAAATAATATACAATCTATTAATTTGGAATTTTATAAACTTACACTATTAATTGTGAATTGATTAAATATATTATATAAAATCAATTAAGAGTTTGATCTAATTGTATTTGTATTATTTAAATTAATGAATTAACAAATTAATTTATTAAATTAACAAATTTATTTTTGTACATTATTTAATATCGTAATTAGAGATATGAATTTAAATTAAAACTGTTTAGTTAACAGGTAGTAAATAAATAATAGTTTTGATCTTTAATTTTATTAAATTTGGATATTAGAATTAAGATGACAACAAAAGAAAAACTAGATTTCAAACATATAAGTAGATAATTGAAGTCAACTTTTTAGTCAAACTCATGATGAATTTTGGGATCAGTTGGAATAAACTTAAACTTGATACTACAATTAAAGATTATAATGACAAAAAATATAAACAAGCCTTTGAAAGCTTTTATAATTTTGTTACCACACCCTGTAGTGAATTTAAAAACCCAGTGATATTAAAATCATTGGCCTGGCCACATATTATATAGTGTTATATATATGGGAATGGTGTAGAACAAGATATAAAACAAGCTATAGATGTCGCAGAATATCTTTATAAATATAAAAAGTATGAGGACACTTGGAATATTTATTCAGAATTAGCCAAGACAGATAATA
>CAJVPY010002318.1:0-16514 GCA_910591965.1 Dentiscutata erythropus | reverse complement strand
ATTTTTAAATATTAATATATAAAATTTTTTTAAAATATTTTAAATTTTGATAAAAATAGATCAAAAACAATAATTTTGATATTTTAGCAACCAAATATAGCTACTAACTGCTAATGGTTTAAGGGATAAAGTTATAGCCAAGCTTAAGCTATTATTTTAGCAGGTATAATTCAACTGCAAATTAAACTTTACACCAAGTTTGGGTTTGATTTGATTTTCAAATTAACCCCAATCTCAAACTATTATTAAAAAATTATTTGTATTTGTTTAAAGACAAATGTTTTAGCTAAGTTTGATTTTATTTGAGTTTGATTTGAAAGTTTGTCAAACAGTTTGGGTTTTAAGGGTTCTACAATAAATATTAAGTACAAACTAGGAGACAAGTTTCTGATATATACCTGATAGTCTGTATAGATTTGCTAAATAACTGCAAAATATTAGCAGCATATTGGTAATATATCAAGAGTTAGATTAATATTGATTACATAATAGCACAATATTGGAATACCTTGATATCTTACTTATAACACTCTGGGCTAAAAGTAAAATCACTGTTATATTGCTAATATCAATCTACCTTTTGATATCTTACCAATATGCTACTAATATACTATAAGTATTTAGCATATGTATCCAATATTTATTAATTCAACCTGTGAAAATTATAATATATACTAGCTCAATTTTAACTATATATTGTACAGAATTTTTGTAGTCATAATTCAAATATAACTAACTCAACCTTAATTACATAAAATTTTTAATACAAACTAACTCAATTTTAATCACAATTATGGTTATTAAGATATTGAGTAAGTTCTGTAAAAATCTTTCTAGTAGAAATCACAATAATTTTAAACCAACCAACATTAATTATAATATGTATGCATTAGAGAGTAAGTTTATAACATGTTTCTAAATTGGAACCTACTTTATGATACAGAACCGGAATACATAATTCTAGTATTTTAGTTTTATTTATGAATGCTATATAAGACTACAAGAATCATTAACAAGCATTTATTATATTAACTTATAATCTAATGCAAACTAATTCAATTATATAATGTAGTTATGTGAATAGTATATTTAGTAATAAATTCTTAAAATAATAATTTTAATAAAAGCTAACTAATTACATACTTGGTAACTAGAATAGCAAGTAAGTTCTGTAGAGAATTATTATAATAAAAATCAAATAATTTAAATACAACTACTAAATCTTAATTATACAGAAATCAAAATAATTCTAATATAAACAAACTTAGCAACAAATACTATATTATAAAAGAGTGTTGCTAATTTGCCCCCTGGTGATATAACCACCCATGATTTACCAATTAGATTGCAGGATCTTGTGTAACAAAATAAAGAAAATTTTTAAAAAAAAATTAAAAAATTGTTAATATCATAAAATTTTATTACAAAACTAGCTCTTGACTATTAAGTAAAAGTTTTTAGTACCTAATTTTACATATAAATAATCTATATTTTAACTTAATATAGCCTGTATTCTAACTCTAATCTTTAAAGAATAATTTATTTATATAGTATAAAAATTCTACAAAAATAAAAGGTGGTTAAATTTTATAATTTTAATCAGGTGTTAAAATTAGTCTTATTCATTATAAAAATAATAATTAAAATCTTTAACAAAGTTTTTTTTTTTTATAAACTCACAATAGAAGTCAATTATTTCAATATTAACTAATACAAAATTACCTATACTGTACAAGCATAAAATAACATCTACCTGCATATTAATTAATTGACCTGCACATTATTTCAAGTATACACATGTACATTATTTCAAAACAAGAGTTGAATTCACATCTCTAATCATAATAAGTAGTATTTATTTAGAATAAAAATTAAAAGTACTTCAGAACTAATTAGCATTAACATTAAGCATTCATATTATTTCACCAACAAGTTTATTTTACTGACAATCTATTTTACTAAGCTCATTTTTACCAACAAATTTTTTTATAAATTACACTAACATTATAGCTATTCTAAAAAATTCTAGAACAAACTAAATATTTCAGTTTCGTTCTATAAATCTCAAAAAATACATTGCTATTTCCAGACAGAATTTCTGAAGACAATGATATAATTCTGAAGAGTTAGATGACCCTTAAGTCAAAACTGAAAAGATTTCAGAAAATGACAAATTTTTAGATTGTTTCAAAATTTAGAAGACTAGCTATAACTCTAATTTTAACCAGGCCCTAATAATATTAATAAAAATTACTTTGTCTGTAAAATGTGTTTTGGTAAATTAAATTGTAGTAAATAAACTTTCCAGTAAATAATTGTTAGTGAAATATGCTGTTGATAAAGTTGATAAGTTGATCATACCTCGTTCTTTAGATTTAATAATAATAAATTCTTAAATAGTTTAGTTCATCCATAATGAATCTATAAAGTTTATTTACCTTTATTTATATAATTTTGTGAAATTTTAAAAACAATTTTACTACTATTAAAATCTCTAAGCAACTTATATTAATTCTAAAATAGGTTTACTTATACTACTTTTATTTTTACATTTATTTATATAGATGCATATTAATTTGAAATGCCAATAAATACTAATTTTAAGCTATATATACTATTTTAGAAGTATCTAATTTTTAAATTAAAGCCCCTGAGTATTATTTTGCATTTTTATAGTATAGAATTCATAATAATTTAATGAAAACTAGCTTGAACTTAATCATATAAAAATTAAAATTTTAGGGCAAGCTAAATTTTAATCATATATTGAGGGTTTGAAATAGTATATAAGTTTTGTAATATAATTTTTTACAGTAAAAATTATAATAATTCTAATATATTATGCAAACTATCTCATTTACAAATAAATTATACCAGTTCTAATTAAAACTTTAAGTATAATACTACATTAATTTTAATTATGCATTATGGTTTCAAAATAGAAATAAGTTTTGTAATAAAATAGAATTTTTTTATATTAGATATTATAATAATTTTAATATAAACTAGCATTATCTTAATTGCATAGAAATTATAACAATTCCAATGCAAACTAATTTGATTTTAACTATATATTATAATTACAGAATATCAAGTAAGTTTTGCATATACTATCTATTTTTACAAACCATTATAACTGTATTAAAAAGGCAAAATTAATCTATACTAAAATCAACTCTATTTTATTAACCTCAAAAAATTAAAATAAATCTAATATAGACTGAAGTTATTATGAGTTTTTTAGTACAAAACCTATAACAGTATGTATTGATTTTGGCATACTATATAACTAAAAAATTATAAATACAACCTGAATATAATAAAAAATTTTTAGATGCATATGTATATAGATTTGTATAGTACATATATTGGATTTTATATTTGTTTGGAGTGGATAATAAACTTTATAAAATTGCTAAAATAGATATATAGTATGCATCAGTGCAATTATTATATAAATTAACTATGATTTGTAGCATCAGCTAGTAGTTTTCAACTCATATAAACTAAGCTGGCTATAGATAGAGGTTTTGTGAATAGATTAGCAATACATATCATTGGCTAGTAGTTTCACATACCTAATACTAGCTGGCTGTTATTATGAAAGATTTGCAAAAAGAAAGAGTAAAGAGAGTACAAATATGGCAAGCTTTCCAGAAAAGGTTGCAATTGGGCTGCCAGCTAGTCTAAATATATATTAGCATATGTTCTTGTTCTGTTCTTACAATTTAAGATATATTAGTATCCACACCTATAATATTCTAAATCAGTAATTCATTGAATTGCCAATAGGTAATACATTAGTGCTTAGATTGTCTTTTCAATCTGTTAACTTAATGTTAACTCAAAGAAAATAATCTATAATACATAGGCAAAAAAGATTAAAAAGAGTTAAATAACTAATTAATATATTTTACTTTATTAACTCAAACCCAAACAAGTTTGCAAACTTCAAATTAAACTCAAATCAAACTTATTATAATTTTTAAATTTGGTTTGGCTTAAGCTAAATTAAACCATAGTTTGAACTATAGTTTAAACTAGTTTAAATCATAGCTCAACCTTTTTACTATTTAATTTTCTTTGTTTATTTGCATTAATTTAGTTTTAACTACAAAGAATCTAAATAGCTATTCACTATTTACTATTTAGTGAGGTGTGGTAACTTAGTGTAGTAGTCTAGTCATCACCCTCTTCAAGTGGCAGATCTAGAATTTAAATTTCACTACTGATAATTTTGAAAAGTAGGCCTGTGTATGGTTGATGGCATTCTATCAGTTGGATCTAGATTAATTCATAACCTTGGTCACACCATCTAGTAATGGAAGCTTTAGCACAATAAATCCAGGGAACTAGAATAACTAAAAACCTGTTTGGCAAGCCCCAAGTTTGGAGATAGCAGTGATCTACAAAGGTACTACAGGAGGGCTAAATTCAAACCAGGGCCTAAATCTGTGAACTAAGCAACCAGGTCCTAATGGCAAAAGCATACTAGCTAAACCATCAGGTTGTCACACTAGAGAAAAAGGATATATGCTCTGAAAGTATAGACCAAGAGGAGGGCACCTAAAGCCTATATAGACCGACTCTTCCAGGTTGCTAGCTGAAAGTAAGGAAGGAACTAATAAAGAATCCAGGTAAGAAGACAGTTTAAATGCAGGTACTAGAGTTGCTGGGAATTAGAACAAGAGCAAGAAGTATATAATGGATACCTAATTAGGAAAATTAGTACTTAAGAAATATTTGTAAAATAGCAGCATTTCAAAAGGTGGCATGAGATACAAATATGAAACAGCAGGTCAATATATACTAATTAAAAAGAAGTTATAGAAACAAGCATATGAATATATATGTGGAACATATACTGCTATATTAGGTTTATCTCGAGGATAGACTAGGTCTATATGGGTTAGTAAGTCCTAAAGCAGTGTGCTAAATCTAGTTTGGGTGATACCAATATCTACTTAGTTTAGTAAAGAGACCTATTAGGTTAGAGAGCAAATAGAAGTAGTTAGAACTAGATAGTTTAAATAGGTACTCCCCTAGTTGAGGTGCAGATACGGCAGATAGTGTAGAACCTTCAGGTAGACTACTTAAATTAGGTACTCAAAGGTGCACATGAGGCTTGATGTACCATTGTAATAATTACATTATAAAACTCCATCTATACTCTAATAAAAAGTTTTCCAGGCCAATGAAGATCACCTTAATACCAAAAAAAAAAAATTATTTACTATTTAGTTTTGTTTATTTGTATTAATTTACAAAAACTCTAAGTAATTAAAATAGCTATTTACTATTTACTATTTAGTTTTATTGTTTGCACTATTTTAGGCAAATATAAAAAAAATTTGATAATTTAAATGTTCAAAATAAGCTACAAGTAACCAGATCAGAGAAAGAAAATAATTACTTAGGTAGATTAGATATTAATTTGAGTTATAGAAAATCAAAGATTTTTACATAAAGTTGATTTAATGACTTTATTTAGAGCTACTACTTGGGTTAACAAACTATCAATAATTATGTAGATTACTTTAAGCATTTAAAGAATAAACTTTACAAAATTTTATTGGTTTATACTATATAGTATAATAAATACTTGAACTAGAACTTTTAAACTTTGTACCAAAAAATTACTTAATCTTGTAATTTGAGTTTACCAGATTGTTAGTTTGATATTAACTATTAATTTTAGTAACTTGTTTAACTCAAGTTGGGCCAACTTATAACTTATAATTAATTAAAAACTAACTCATATAAGTCTAACCTGATAAGAGTTCTAGTTATTGCTAAAGCCAATAATTTAGAAAACACTTTTTTTACTATACAGTAGAATTTACTATTTACACTATTGGCTATAATTTATTATAACAATACAGTAACTAAAAGTTATGTAAAAATTATAATTAAAATAGTAAATTTCTATAATAAAAATAGATACTTACTAATTTTAATCTATAGCTAAAGCTAATAACTTTAAGTCACAGCTTAAGCTATCTTATTTTGGCTTAAATTATAGTCTAAAGTTATAGTTTTAATTATAGCTTAGACTATTTATTCAGCTTAGTTTTATTAAACTTGCTTAAATTTGTAACTAAAGCTGGCTTCAAGGAAAGCTAATTATATCCTAGTTAAATATTTAGTGGAATATATATTATTTTTTATTATTATTTTTTTTTTAACGACGCTGTCTCTTTATTACTCATTATAGTGGAATATACATGAATGTACATTATTTTTACAAGATTTTCAGTACATTATTGGTTTCAAATTTCTAACTAGTACCTGTTATGCTGCCATCACCAAGTTCGTATCTCAAACTACCTTTTAAGGCACTGCCGAAACCCGATCTGTATCTCAAGCCATAACTTTCCTAATTAGTCATCCCCTATCGCAGATGTCTTAAGTCCCTCCCCTGTAGTGTTTCAGTTCCTGAATTTCTAGAACCACCTTAAGTGAGACGTACTAAACCTTACAGCCCAGTATAGTCGTATTAACTCCAATTTACTTCATCATTGGTCCTCACATCCCGTGAGGTTTGCTTACCCCAGCTCCGGGTACCTCCGGATCATTAGATGGTGGGATATTTCCATTTTGCTAGATATCATATATCCCACATATATGTTCTTTTATCTAGACTTCAGTAACCTATGCCACGGCTCTATCCATGTACTTGGGGTCAGGGCTAACTATTGAACCCCTGTGATTACCTACTTCCACCCTTATTAGATTCCCAACAACCCTAATACCTGCATTTGGACCATCTTTTTACCCGGATTCTTTATCGGTCTCTCCTTTACTTCTAGCCGGCAACCCAGAAGGGACAGTCTGCCCAGGCTTTAAGTACTTGAAAGACACCCTCTTCTTGGTATATACTTTCGAAGCATATGTCCTTTTCCTCCAGTGCAACAACATAGCAGTTCGGCTGGTGTGTTCTCTGCTATTAGAACCTGGTCGTTCGGTTCTCTGATCTTGGGCTTTGGTTTGAATTCAGCCCTCTTGTGATACCATTAAAGATCATTGTTACTCCTAACTCAGGATTTCCCAAATGGGTTTTTGGTTATGCCGGTTTCTCAGATTTATTGCACCATTGCTCCTATTACTAGATGGTGTGACCGAAGTTACAGATTAGATCCAACCAATATGCATAGCCGTCAACTGAACACAAGCCTATTTTTCAAATATCATCGTCCATGGGATTTGAACTCTAGACCTGCCACTTGGAGAGAGTGATGACTAAACTACTACACTAAGTCACCACACCTCCAAAAATATTTTTATTAATTAGCTGAAAAATATTAAAATAATTTATAATATTAAGATTTTTATTAAAAAAATAATTTTCTAAAAAATAAATATTTGTATTAAACTTTTTAACTCTATTATAGTTTAGAATTAATCTAGATATTGCACCCCTGTGTAGCACTTTTATTTTGTATCTGGGTGTAATACACTTATATATCGCTATACGATCATATACATATATATGAGAGTCATAAAGGGTGGAGCAAAAAAACCAAAGTTAGATTAGCAGAAAATCAGAAGATATTTTCCCTAAATACTACTAATAGTTACTAATCGCAAATACTACATTAATATATTATAAAATCATATACAAAATACGATAAATCACAATACTATATACTGTGATCAATTCAAGACAAAATGCTGCTCTGATACTTTTGTATTAGGCAGCTGAATTCAGACAAAACCTTAATTTTGAATATATTGACATTTAGTATTGTTTAGCATATTATTGCTATGTATTAAATACCGTTATATATACTAATTATGCTAATTGGTGTTGAGTCAGGAACTTATCAGATCAGCCACATCAATTGCATACCATATGTCTCAAAATTTATGGAAGTAACTATAATAACAAATATTTTGAAATAAAAACATCTAACTGCTAGATTGAAATACTCTAAACTCTAACCCTAACACACTCACAAATCTTATTCTAATTTTTAAAACTCTAACCTCAATGTTTAAAAACAGAAAAAAACCAACAACTCTAAAATAACTGATACAAATGAAATCATGCCTCAAAAGAGCAATAGAACCAAACGAAAATCCCAAAAAAACACTATTGAACACCAAATACAATAACTCTAGTGACGACTCCGATAACAATTTCAACAACATTAGTTCAAAAGAGAAATGATACACTAAAAGCTATGATGACTCCAAAGATTGAAATTATGCCGACTCAAAAGAGCTACAAAAAACAAAACGAAAGTTTGTAAAAGAACAAAGCCTAAAAAAGATGCCAAAAACAATGACACTAATGACTATTTTAACAACAAAAATTTTGAAAAAATGATGAAATACCGAAAGTTATGATAACCCTAAAGATGAAAAGACAATGAAGAAGCACTGGGAAAGACAGTACACTAAATCACAATGACTCAAAAAAACTACAAATGAAAGTTAATAAGAAACAAAAAAAAACAAAAATTAAAAAAAGATGCCAAAAACAATAATTCCAAAAGCAGCAACTCCAACGATGATTTCAACAATAGCAGTTCTAAAGAGACTTCAAGAACAATAACTCCAAAGTGATAAAAAACACCAAGAAAAGACAATACTCCAAAAGATATGACAACTTCCAACGAAGTGACGACTTCAAAAGGATGAGCTACAAAAATTAAATAGTACTGTCAAAAACACTACCTAATCATATAATATATATTCTATTGGTCGGGCAATATCTAAATATATCACAGAGTGCGATCTATACATTTATTCTATAGTTTATTATTAGCTAAAAAGATATTTTTTTATATAAAATATATATCTTTTACAAAAAATATTCAAAAGTATTTTTTAAAAAATTAAATTTAAAATAAGCTGTTTAAAAAAATAGCTAAAAAAAAACAATTTAAAAAAATTAAAACTAATAATATTTAAAATTAATTTATAATTTTATTTTAGAATTATTAATAAAGTATTTTAGATTTATAAATAGAAAACATAAATAAATAGTAGCAAAATTAGATCATGCAAAATTAATTAATTAGTTTTTATAATCTGGCCAAGTCAAAATTTGAGAAGTTCAAAAAAATAATTTTTATATGTTTTAATAACCAGGTGGGTTTTAAAAAATTTTTTATATAAATTTTATAAAATTTTATATATTAAATTTTAAAAAAAACAAGCTAACTGGGTCTATTTAAAAGTTTTATATTATAAAAACCAAGTAATTAATTTGTATAGTCTTAGATAATATATATATAAATTAATATAACAAAATTAATATAACAAAATTAATATAACAAATTAATATAACAGATTAATATAACAAATTTTATTAATATAATATGTATTAATAATAATAAGTTTTATAAAAATTATATGCTATAGCAGTGTTGAATAATGACTATATCATAATGTCATATGATATTTTCATATGATATAGAATCATATGAATCATATGAAATATATGTCATATGATATAAATTGTGTCATAAATATTAATATATGACACTTCATGTGATATTGTAATGCGACAAATCATATGAGTTCTGTCATTTGTATGACATCATTGTCCAACACTGTGCTATAGTATATTAAAAAAAAATTGATAATGTAAAAAACAATATAGCACAAATAAAAAGATTATATAGTGAAAATAATATAGTAAAAGCAAAACAGTAAAAATAATATAATAGAGATAATATAATAAAGATAATATAGTAAAGAGAATATAATAGAGATAATATAATAAAGATAATATAATAAAGATAATATAATAAAGATAATATAATAAAGATAATATAATAAAGATAATATAATAAAGCAACGAAACAAAATAATAAAATAAAAGTAGCTCAGAAAAAAAAGCTATAATATAAAAGTGCAAAAGAAAGTATAAACTACTTTTAAAAAGTAAATTATTTAAAATATATGGGATGTTGCGTACTAAAAAAGCCCATTTGGCAATTTTTTTTATTTGATTTCGAACTTGAAGTAGAAAATTTTAATGTTATTTGGTTACTCTATACAAAAATATAAACTTTAAAATACTGTAAAACTTGCAAAAATCATAATCGCTAACTTTTAAATATGTATAAGAAAATAAATTACAAATTCAAAACAATGCACATTTAATTTTAATTAACGAAAATTTAAAGTGACGTTTAACGTATATACTGAAGCTTAAATTTTATTAAAAAATTTGGATTAAAAATATAGTAAACTACCTAAATGAACATTATTTTACTAGTAAACATCAAGAGTATAATAGAATAGTATAGGGAGTATTGACTATATAAACTATATAAACTATAAAAACTATAAAAAGGAAAAAAAGCTCAAAGAAAAGACGCGTGTTTACATGACACAGATGATTGGGATGTTCAACACGTGGGTAAAATAATTTAAATAATACATTAATAGATAATAGATAATAGATAATATAGAACAATAAACATTTTTATACAAAAATATTTCCAATGGCTTTAGTTATTATGAAACATTACCCAATATGGTAAAATCTTACAGCACTTCCCTGTGGGGAAAATAATATCGAATATTTTATCGCCAATTTTAAGCCCGTCACGTGCACAAATCCGATGCTTGTTTAAAGATCGACAACGCACAGAATATTTTGACACATGTTCATGCGGTCAAAGTCAATGTGCATATAATACTTTTATAAAAGTTCAGACCATAGCATTGTTGAGTATAATCAACAGTAAGAAAAATTCACAATGATTATAATGTACGAGTTTTGTTCTTCTCACCCTTAAAATGAACACAAAGCCCAAATTAAATACGAATTAGCTAAAGCTACATGTCAATGTGTAAAGGGTAATATTGCGAAAAATAGATATATTTTTTTTTATAATCAATCAATTAGATGGAATTCATCGCAATATGGATTTATTGTACGCTGAAAAAAATTTTTTTTTTTTTAGTTCCCCCTTTTTTTTTTCTTTGCATTACACCATCCCACATGTTCGTTGTCCAAGAGGAACCAAAATAACTAACTAAAATTCACCAAAAGAATCGGGCAAATTATTTCGGCGAATTATTTGAGGAGAGTTTAAAAAAAAAAAAAAAGCCGAGACCGATAACTCAAGGACGTTGATTGATTACTATTAATAAAAAATATTCGTGCGACAGGGTTCAAAATTACAAATTTATGAACAAATCACTAAATTTGGTCTTTAAATCACTGTACATATTCTAGTATTTATTATTTACCAAATTGGACAGCAACTTTAAGTGCACATATGTATGTACAGTATGTAATACCTAAACTTTTAATTTAGGTGAAATGTTAGTTATTTTAGTATTTTTTTTAAAGTGAGAAACGGAGAATCAAATTTAAGAAAAAGAGAGATTTAACGTTATTATACAGTATTTTTATACTGTATTACACTTGGCAATTTTTGGCAATTTTGACAGTTATTCACAGTACAGTGATCAGTGATCAGTGATCAATGATGTGAGAATAGTTTATACAATGACGAAAGAAAGAAAGATCGAAAGAAAGATCGATCGACGAAAGAATGAGATTCTTTAGCGTAGTTCAAGAAAATACTTGCCTTAAAAAAAGATTATAAAAGCCTTTTATGTGTATGTGGTTATAATATATGCTGTCAAAAAGATCGAGCCGCCTTATTTTTAAGCTAACCGTTGAGTGACAGTCATGTCATAAAATCGAATAAGCAATCTATAAATTTTAATTTGATGCGGAAAATTTTCAAAATTTAAGATTGGTTCAAAATAAGTATTCGGGTTTATGATATGACTAACCATTTAGAATAGTCAAAATCAAATATTGTAATTCTGCAAGTAAAACCAAATTAAATAATATCACGGATCCAATACCAATAAAAACTATTTATAAAGATACAGTATTTAAGATATAAATATGGAGTAAATGTAGTAAATGTAGTAAATGTGTAACACTGAAAACAATCAACAAAAAAAAAAAGGTTGATAGATCATTATTGAGAGTTTACATAAGTATTTTTCCGAAGTGATGTTAGTGTCAGAAAAGAAGTGTAAATCAATACATCAATAAATCAAATAAATCAAGATAAATCAAAATAAATCAAAATAAATCAGTCGAGTCACACGAATATATTAAATATTAAAATGACAAGTTTATTTTTTACTTAATCCAAAATATTGGTCCGATAAGAATTTCGGCATTAATGTTTAGGAAATAAGTTGTGAAACCTTTAAACTGTTAGCCATATAAAAGATATAAAAAATTTAACGAATAATCGATCTTTTCTCACGAGAACCACTCTTCTGGACTTTGTTTTACGCCAACAGTATAGCCAGATATGCATAATATAACACCCACAAACAAATATTGTACGTACGTATGTATGTATGTACGTACTTGTCTGTTATGTATGCTCATTGCTGCAATATTAAAATAAAAATTTACAGTATCCATTACTCTAAATAATGAAATACGTACGTATAACTGACATAACTGATAAAGAATATAATATGATATAATATGATAAAAAAAAAATATAACTAATATAACGAATACAGGAATATAACGAATATAAAGAATATATGCGTGTAAATTTGTAAACATCAAGATAATTCGCATATAATAAATATAATAAATGCTAAAATCACAAAATGTACATCAAAAATATCTTTATCATATATGTTTCATTTGTTTCCATTAACAAACTTTTGGTTAAAAAGAGTAATGCAAAGATTAAATTTGATTGGTCAAGATTGATCAATAATCAACAATATAATAGTGTAATACACATATTATATATATATTGTATATATATATTATATATATATATATTTAGTATAAAAAATATAGTGTAAAAAAAAATTAACTGAATAACCAAATGCATACCATAGAGCAAAATAGACTCGTTTCAAAAAGAACAAATCTATACACATGTTTTTACCAAATAATAAAGGATCTTCAAAAGGGGAGTACTAAACAATAAGATAATCAATGTTTTTTTTTTTTTCTTTTTTTTTTTTGGCGCGGTGTTTACGATGTTTCATGCACATAAATTAAGTTGATGTGATGCAAAAAAAAATCGGTATTAGACCAATGAGACATGATTAAAGGTGACTGACGCGTTTACTCTTCATGACATTTTTTATTTAATATGCATTGTATTTAAATTATATGTTAATTATGTTAATTATGTTATACTATTTTTATTTTTTTATTTTTTAATTGTATAAAATTTATACGCAAAAAAAAAAAAAAAAAAAAAAAAAAAAATTGATATAGTAATAACAGTAATAACAATATAACAATATATATTTTTATAATAGTCATGTGTTTTTGCAAATATAGTTAACTCGGTTAATGTTCTGAAAAAAAAAAAATATTACGTGATATGATGATAATAAACTATTCAAGTATGTATATTCAAAGAATATATTAAGAATATTTAGAATATTTGGACATTGTCTTCAAATATTTTTTTCTACAGTACGATTGTTTATAGAAAAGTATTACAATACTCGAATATTCGACGGATCAACAACACTGACAAGGAAAAGTCAACAAACCCATTTAATCCCAGGCCGTTGTTTACAGGAGTATTGTCATTTTTTTTTTTTTTTATATGCAAACTTAACGCATCATATTTATTTATTTAACAGATGTCTTAATATTAATGGTTACGCATTTATTCGACCTTTGTAACTGGAACATTAACATAAATAAAAACAATTGCAAGTTGGTGAAGAACAAACAAGGCTTATAATTAGGAGGAAAATCGCATAAATACCCCTTCATTTTTCATCCATCTAAAAATTCTCAAGCTCACTTTGGCCGTGCAATAAATTATAGAGCAGATTTGTATATGAAATCCATGTTGATAATGGAAACAACAGGAAAAGATTCTATTTCAAGCAACAGTCTTGATTATAAACCGTTTGTTCAAAGTACCGATGAACAACCTGTTGAATTAAAATCTACCGATGTTTCATTTATTGGGAAACTTCCTTTCCCACCAAAAATCAGTACAACGGATCTAATAGTTCATAAGAAGAATGGGGATATGCCTTCAAGATCTCCTAATGCCTTTATGATTTATCGCAAAGCGTATGTAGATGAGCTTCATCGTCAAGGTCACTACCTACCGATGACAACGGCTTCTTCGATGGCCTCAGCGAGCTGGAAAGTCGAATGCGAAGAGGTTAAATCGGTAAATATTTAATTAATTATAATTAATTATGTATAATTAATTATAAAATTTATATAATTAAATTATTTATTATTATTATTATTATTATTATTATTATTATTATTATTATTATTAATTAACATCTTAAAAATTATATTTTAAATTATATAGGAATATAGACGTCTTGCAAATGAAGCGAAAAGCCGGCATCTTAAATTATATTCCAATAAGATCCCACGTAGAAAACGTCAACCTCGTAATAAAACTCAAAACCGAGTAGTTAAACAAGTTCAAGTTCCTCCGACAACTTGGCTGCAGGTCATTCCACAATATCAACATTCGGAACATGACTCTTCATCCGTTGCCACATCTGTTAGTACACCTCTTTCAGATTCAAGTTCGATTATATTAGAAGACTTATCAAACACACAAGATATCGTTTATAATAACATGGCATCTATTAATATTTCACCGAGTATTTATACACCGACGTATGAATTTAACGAATTCAGTCTAGATGGTTCCTTACCATCTGAATTTCAATTAGTCGATCAAGATAATAATTACTATGATTACAACTACTTTCAAAGTAATGCTAATCTTTTTTATGGTCAACTTATGTCTGATCTACAATATCAATTTTATGATCAAACCTGCGAAAATTCTCAACCTTTGGTCTATGATGATACGATACATTACCACCCTTATTCGTATTTCTCTTAATGTAACATATAATTCGAAAAATTTGGCGGACATTATTATTCATGAACATTTTTTCTTTTTTTTTTTTCTTTCTTTTCTTTTTTATATACGTCACACATTATGCTATGATGATGGTTATGATTTTCTTTTTCACATGAACATTCGTACGTACGCATATTTTTTTTAAACGACAAAAAAAAAAAGACCAAAAGATCTTTTAAGATGCGGTGTGCGCCAAAAAAAAAATATACATCAAAAAAAAATAACAAAAAAAAAAAACCAAAAAAAAAAGGAATAGCATTTCAATAAGATTTACAATAGAAAATAAGAATTAGATTTGATATACAGTAACACTTAGTAATTTTTTTTGCAATTATGAAATAAAAAACAAATGCGACTCGTTTTTCATTATTTTATTTTTATGATCGTTATTATTTTTTTTAAAAAAAAAGTGATTGATTAATGATTCACGAGAACCCACGATTAATTTCTCCGTGGTAAATTTCACACTCCAGAAATGGATACATTGCTTATCAATGAATCGATTACACACTAGAGCACAGCACATATACTTACCTTATTATTATTGTTTGCAGTATACATAAGTAGCGCCACGAGGCTTCTATCAAATCACTAGATGCATTTAAGAACTGCAAGTAGTAATAAAACTACTTACCTCTTAAACCACCGATGAGTAATTCTAATCATTTTAATTTTATTTTAATTTAATTAAATTACCTTGTCTCAAAAATAAAACAATCAATAAGTTTCCTGAAGTTTTTAAATATTGTTAGAAATATTAAAATGCCCTGTAAAACCCTGCGAAAAAAATAAATAAATAAATAATTAGTTTACCAACGCCTTGTAGAGTTTACATGCAGGAGCTACGCCTTATACATTTTATACATATTCCTTCAACCAGTCGTAGAATAAATAAAAATATATACTTATATATATATATATACTTATATATATATATTATATATATATATATACTTATATATATATATTATATATATATATATATTAATCATGGAATAGGTCTGCACCTTTGGTTCGAGGGTTTCATCGTGACATCATTTTTTTATACATAAAAATACCATCAAGTATACCATCCATTCTCATAGATTATAAGCATAAATATAAACAATCAAACATAGATGATCTTAAAGAATGATAAGAACCCCACGATTTTTTTAGATTTTGTAGATTTTTTTTTTAAAAAAATTAAGACTTTTAAATAATCCGACTAAAGTTATTAATTATAAACTATTGCATAAAAATTTTGTAAATATTTTTATCTCCAATGGTATTTGCTTTTAACCCTTGCGTTCTATGACACGGACCAACATGGACCAACAACTTCATTTTCTTGATCTGTCTTGTGCCCTATTACCCATATTACGTACCCACATCACCCACATTACTTTAAATTTTTATTTTGATTTACGAAAACTAACAAATCATTAATATTAATAAGCTCTTATGCATCTTTTTGATCTTCATTGGTCTCAAGAACATGCAATTACAAGACATCGATTATCTTCAATAAAAATAATGACTTTCTTTTCTCATCGATTTGTCTTCTATATGTGGTTAGATTTACTTTTACTTGCATATAAAAATTGTTCGAGACCTATAAATCAGCATTAATGATAT
>CAJVPY010002317.1:0-16515 GCA_910591965.1 Dentiscutata erythropus | reverse complement strand
TATGTAAAATTTTGTGTAATTAAATTTTAATTCAAATGTATCAAGTTGGTGTATCATGCTTAATGAGATGACCAATACTATGATTTTTATATTGTAAAGAGCTTTTCATGAAAAAGACTTTAATTCGAACACAATCAATAGCCCGGAGGACGACGAATGGGACAATCATGAGTGTAGTCACAAGAAACTAGCAATTATCGCTGTTTGCAAATTGATGTGACTTTTGATAGATCACTGCAATCGATTGTACGTGATTGTATGCGATTTCTCAGCAACCATATAATCAAATTCGATGAACTTTTTTTTAATTTGAATTTTATGAATTTATAGAATTCAAATAAAAAAAATTCATCGAATTTGATCAGGTGGTTGCTGAGATATCATCGCTCAAAGCTTTTTTTTAAATGCCTGTTTATCATAAATAATTAACCGTAGCTGCCGCGGCCCACATTACTAATTTCCGGCCGGAATTAGCTTTATTACAAAAATAGAAATATTTAAAAAATAAGCCCGCATTATGGTAAAATTGGCCCAGGAACAATTTTCACTTAATGGGCAGCTGCGATTTCTTTAGTAAAATTATGAGTAATTCCGGCCTAATTTTTTGATCGTCGCATCAAATCAAAAATAGAAGCTGCGCCAATTTTTCCCAAAACTTTGAGCGAAGATATCTCAGCAACTATCTGATCAAATTCGATGAAACATTTTTAGTTGAATTCCATTGATCCATCTAATTCAAATAAAAAAATTTCATCGAATTTAATCAGGTGGTTGCTGAAATAACTTCGCTCAAAGTTTTTTTTTTAAAAAAAAAACAAATTTGTCTATAATACAAGAGTGAAAAAATGGAGTAACTCCATGAGTTCTCGTTTATTTGAGTGTAAATTTTACAAAGCAAAACTTTAATATATTTTCTAAAGGTCTTTTATTGCGCAGTAATCCCTTAGGGTGGGTACCGTGAATTTTCATTATCAAAATAGAAGTATTTCCTAAAATTTTTTAAGCGAAGTTATCTCAGCAATTATCTGATCAAATTCAATGAAAATTTTTTTTATTTGAATTCTATAGAATCAAATTCAATGAAAATTTTTTTTATTTGAATTCTATAGATCCATAGAATTCAAATAAAAAAAAACTTCATCGAATTTGATTAGGTGGTTGCTGAGACATCTTCGCTTTGCTCAAAGTTTTAATTTAATAAACGTTTAGCTATTTTGAGAAAGATATCTCAGCAACCACCTAATCAAATTTGATGAAATAATTTTTTATTTGAATTCGATCTATAGAATTCAAATAAAAAGAACTTCATCAGATGGTTGCTTCACTTAAAGTTTTAGGAAAATTTTGGCGCAACTTCTATTTTGATATGATATTGATATTATGATGAAAATTCATGGTACCCGCCTTGATTTTGAAACGTTCGGCCCAAAGTGATTACTGTGCAATATCAAGACTTTTAGAGAATATATTAAAATGTTGCTCTGTAAAATTTTAGCGCAAATAAATGAAACTCATGGAGTTATACATTTTTTCACTCTTGTATTATAGGGAATTTGATTTTTTTTTAAAAAAAAAACTTTGAGCGAAGATATCTCAGCAACTACCTGATCAAATTCGATGATTTTTTTTTTTATTTTGAATTCGATAGATTCAAAAATTCAAATAAAAAAAAAATTTCATCGAATTCGATCAGATGGTTGCCGAGATATCTTCGTTCAAAGTTTTAGAAAAAATTTGGCGCAGCTTCTATTTTTGATAAACATTGACATTTTTAAAAAAAAACTTTGAGCGAAGATATCTCAGCAACAATCTAATAAAATTCGATGGAATTTTTTTTTATTGAATTTTATGAATCTATAGAATTCAAATAAAAAATTCAGTGCTCTACAAATTTTATCAAAAGTCTCATCAATTTGCAAACAGCAAATTACTCGGACCAAGCCTCTTTCGTGGCCCTCCACTATTGGGGTTTAGATTAGATAATGGTATAGAGTGTTATTTTAGGTATATAGTAGTAATTTTAGTTGATATCCGTGGCACCCATATTTTGAGATTCCGAAGTAGTTACCACTTTCTCAATGGGCAAATGTGAGAAATCTTGTAGAATTGGGTAAATTAATAAATTACTGAAAATTTTTTTAATTAATATATAAAGTGGACTGGAATATGCAATATAGTGAATGAACGTCTTTATGACAAGCTGTAAAGAGTCGAATTTTATACTGTAAATTCTCGAAATAGCGGGCTTCGAATTAATCTTAATTCGGGCCAAATTCGAAATAACGCCCATGCCCGCTATTTTGAGAATTTACGGTACGAATCAGTTTGAAAAAAAAACTTCCAAAATATGTTCGTTATACAATCAAATTAAATGTAAATCAATAAAAACAAAAAAAAAGTTAGAATATGAGTAAATATCATTAATTACTACGCCTAATATACTGTCTAATCGTCTGGATTTATTTCCGGATAGTAAATGTTCATAATTTGAATAGCGATAGCTTATTTTTAAACACTTAAATAATAAATTATCTTAATACTCCGTACTAAATTGATGCGAATAAAGTGAAATTAAATAATGAATCTGAATAATTATTTAAAACTCTTAATACTCACGTACTAAATATTATAAACAAAGTGAATTTAAAAATTTATTTCAAACGTAAGCAAAAAAATTTTTTTAATTACACACTAAATTAACCTGAATAGAGTGAAATTTTTTTGCTCACGCACTAACTTAACATGAACAAGGTAAAATTGAGTAATAAATATTCATAATATGGATGGTTTATATTAAACACATATATAATAAATTGTCTTAACTAATTAACATGAACAAGTATTAAATAGTAAATATTCATAATATTATAGCTATTCAGATTATAAACATTACTATTTAATTCACATTAAGGCCATACAAATTTAATTACTTTGGTTTTCATAACATAAATAGACCCGGCTGGCTTTTTTTTTTAAATTTCATATATAAAATTTTATAAATTTTATATAAAAAATTTTTTAAACCCACCTGGTTATTAAGTTCTCAAATTTTGACCTGGCCGGGTTATAAAACCAATTAATTAATTTTGCATGGCCTAATATAGTGTGAGTAAAAAATTTTTATTATCTAAATAAATACTCAGATTATAAAAATTTTAATTTAGTGCATGAGTAAAAAAAAAACAAAAAAACACTAACTATTCAAGATTATGAATTACCATCTAACTTTAAATTTACTTAGTATAATAGTGCGTACCTACCTTTGAAACCTTTTTATTTTCAAGTGATGATAAATAAAACACTAATTACAAGTTGAGTAGAGTTAAAGACGTTGGACATGCTGCAAGAAGATATGAAGTGGATGGTCATCTGTTATTGAAATTTGGAACAGGTGATTTGTCTAATGGGATTGGATATATTCCAGCCAACGTAACTTGTATTATTAAACCTAAATATTTTGAACCTGCTGTGCAGCCAAATGTGTGTGTATGGGAAATTTTTAGAGTATTTAGAAGAACTAGTTACTAATAGTATCATATATTCATTTGAAATAGATACTTGCCTAATAAACATTAGAATTTATAGATATTTCAACCTTGTAATTAGTCAAAATAGAGTATAACCAACTTTTGTATTTCTATAGATAGACTCTGCTACAATGCGAAATAGCATGATTTTATAAGTTGTATCTATTTACTATACGTATTAAAATCTATATATTGATATATTAAAATTGTACGCAACAGTTAATCTTTTTTAAACTTCATCTTGCGATTATCTAATTTGTTATATAAAGTGGTTCTATCTTTAATGGCTTACTTAAATCTATAAATGATCCTTTATATAATAGTATGTAATAGTTGCCTGTCGCACGGCTATTTAATGCCATTAGCATTATTTGATTCGATTCCTAAATGCATTACGTATCATTATATATATTTTGATATATTATAAATGTGGATGCATTATTTGCCATTATCTTTATTAATCCCACAGGATTCAATTTAAGAATTGTTACGTAATAGTTTAAGAATCTAAAAATGGCAATGCCAAGTGAAAACGAGCTTGGTATTCTCACTTTTAGATTTCGATACTATTATATTTTAGCATATATTACATAGGGATCTTAAATTTAGGTGAGACGAACATCTGTATATTAATTAATTGCTTAATATTTGCCGACTAAGTCAAGCAAATAAACCAAACTTAAGCATATAGTAAATATTTTAAATACATGGTAAAAATTGGAAATTTTATTTGATTGGCTGAGTATATTGGTTTTAGGAAGGTTTCTGTCAAAAAAATCTGGGAGGGAAATAATTTTGTCGGGGAAGGGATTTGTCAGGGAAATGTCTGTGTCGGGGAGGTAATTCGTCGGGAAAGTGATTTATCGGTATCGGGGAAGTGATTGTCGGGGAAATGAGCGTGTCGGGGAAATGATCGTGTCGGGGAAATAATTGTCGGGGAAATTGATGTGTCGGGGAAATGATTGTCTGTCGAGGAAGTGATTGTCGGGGAATGATAGGGACCGCTAAAGAATATATAGAAAATAAATACAAAGACAAATATGAAATAGTAGATGGGTATATTTCACTATTTTCAGATGATTATGTTAAATAAACATCCTGATATAAAAATGATAACAGTTGGGAAAACATGTGTCACCCTGAAATAACAGAACATATCAAAAAACAAGGTCTTAGAATTTAAACTTTCAAAAAATTAATTTTTTTTTTTTTAGCAATATATTTTCAGGTATATATAGTTTGTATTTTATATCAATATTTAGTTTTTTTATTATCTTTAACTCGTATAACTATTTTTTAACCTATATAACTATCTGTATAACTTTATACGTATTAACTGTTAATAAAGACTTTTTAAGAAAAAATTTGCTAAACTTCTGATTTTCCGAAAAATTCACAAAAAAATATATTCTTTTTTTGTTAACGATGTTTCAAATAGGAAATTATTGTAGCCAATATTATGTAGAGTGCGGTTTCAGACTATAATCACTAGAAATTTATGTATATATGCGGAACTTTTATTTAAACGAGATTTTCGATCGATTCGATCGATTTTGCCTATCGCTATTACAGTATTAATACAGATTCAAATTGATCAACATTAATTTTTCTCACCGTTAACTCTTTACCATGCAAGAACAAATAAAATATTTTAAGAGTCTCAGATCTGTTCGTGAACGTTCAAATAACGTTTATGAAAAAGCAAAAACAAATTCTCTAAATCATTTTCAGGTAGATTTCTCGAAACTTCAAGAAGCGGTCACTCAAGTAATCTCATTAATTAAACGAGATTATAAGCAAATCAGCGATATTCCACCACACGGTCGTTGGCGTCATTTTGACGTTGGAGGACATACTCGTGTTCAAACACTTATAAATGAATGGAAATCTGATTGTGATAAATTGGAAATAACTCGTAGACTTTTAGATTTGTTTGTAGTTTCCGTTTTATTAGATGCTGGCGCTGGAAATGCGTGGTCCTATAAAGAACAAAAAACCGGATATGTTTATAATCGATCCGAAGGATTGGCAATAGCATCATTAGATATGTTTAAATCTGGAACCTTTTCATCTTTAGATTCTCAACTGCATCAAGTTGATGGTACGTGCTTACAAATTTTGCTTTAACTCTTTATCGTAAAATTATTTAACATGTTCATATAATATAGCGGATAAACTTGAAAGAATTAGTGTGGCAGATGTTCGCCTGGCATTTCAAGTTAGTGATAATAATCCTTTAGAGGGACTTGAAGGGCGTGCTAATTTGCTTAGTCGTTTGGGTCATGCTTTGAAAAGCCACTCTATATATTTCAAAAGTAAAGATAATTCGGTGAGTAGTAAGTTTTAATAATTAATTAATTTCAATCAATCCGATTATTCCAATTAGTAATCATGAGTATTCATTTAGCCACCAAGACCTGGTAACCTCTTAGGTATTTAAACAGAAAAAAGTTATAGTATTCATATGTTATGCTACATTTGCATGATTAATAACTTTATTATTCAATGATAATTACTTAGATTATTTACTGTCAAATTCTACTACCAATGAGATTGGAACCTCTGTAAAGCTTGATACGTTGTGGTCGGTTATAGTTTATGGACTTTCGGATATTTGGCCACCCACAAGAACTTCTCTAGAAGGCGTATCATTAGGAGATGTTTGGCCATGTGAAGTGCTTAAATCACCAAACGCTAGTCCAGATTCCACTGATCATTTCGTAACATTTCATAAACTTTCTCAATGGCTTACATATTCTCTCATTGAACCAATGACAAAGATATTAGGAATTACATTTGAAGGAGTTGAACAGATGACCGGATTACCGGAGTATCGAAACGGTTTGCCAATTTTAAATTTAAAAATTAATTTATTTATAATTAAAAAGTTTGGTTTTAAATATTTTAATCGTTATATTTTATAATCGTTACATTATAGGTGGCTTATTTGTAGATATTGGTGTACTAACTCTGAAACAATCGGACGTTGAACGTGGTATAAAATATTATAAACAAAACTTTTTGCCATCTGGTGTTCAATCCGAAACAGAAATCGTACCAATGTTTGAAGCTGATGACTCGGTAGTAATTGAATGGCGTGCCATGACGGTTATTTTGTTAGATAAAGTTGGAGATGAAGTTAGAAATGCACTCGGATTATCAAAGGAGCAACTTTCTTTAGCTCAAGTGCTTGAAGCTGGAACTTGGAAGGTACGTTTTAGGATTTTAATTAATAATAATTTTGATAGGTTTTATAGTCGTTTACCTTTTAATTTTAATTACCGCTCCTTGCTGATTGCAGGCCGGTCGCGAAATTGCAGCTTCTTTGCGTCCTATTACTCGTGGACCACCGATTGCTATTAAGTCTGATGGAACGGTTTTTTAACCCAATTTTAATCAGTAAAATCTAGTCATTATAATTTATTCTAGACATAATACCTGCATTGTTAAACAATGCCTATTTAAGTCGAATGGTATGAAGTCATTCGAATCCAGTTACTACAGTAGATCTTTTTTGATCAAAAAATAAAACTTTAAAATATTACCATATATTATCGCTGTTTTTGATTTACTTGATATTGACCAATTCGTGATATAATATATATGTTTTTTTGGTGAATCCTGAGTCCCATGATTATAATTATCTAATACATTTTGCGTAACTCATTCATCAGTACTTTTTTAACATTTTTATTATTCGCATGTTTGTCTTTTAAGCTTTACGAGTCCCGGAGCTGGAGATTAAAGCAAATACATGAACAATGATTTTATCTTACGATAACAAGAAATAGGTTAAAATTTTCTGTTCACAACTAATACTAATCATTAGAGTTTGACAAAATTTCGTAGATTTAAATAAAACATTAAAATTGAACTAGATCATGCATTTTCGTCGTTAAGAAACCGTGGAATAATTTTTCTCATAATGGATAGAGAATCACTTGCAGATTTAAAAAAATCATTAGAAATTGAACCAAATGATGCAATTGCATTAGAAGATCGTATAGATATGAAGAATCATTGACTGATTTAAATAAATCATTAGTAATGAACCAAATGACGCTTTTGCGTTAAGTCGTCGTGGTGCAACTTATTACGCGATGAATAGTGTGATAAAATTTGTAGATCACTGCATGTCCGATTGTCCGATTTCTCAGCAACCATCTAATCAAATTCAATGAATTTTTTTTTATTTGAATTCCATAGATTCATAAAATTCAAATAAAAAAAATTTCATCGAATTTTATTAGGTGGTTGCTGAGATATCTTCACTCAAAGTTTTTTTTTTTAAAAAAATGTCAATATCAAAAATAGAAGCTGCGTCAAATTTTTCCTAAAACTTTGAACGAAGATATCTCAGCAACCATCTAATCAAATTCGATGAAATGTTTTTATTTGAATTTTATGAACCTAAATAAAAAAAAATTCATCGAATTTGATCAGGTGGTTGCTGAGATATCTTCGCTCGCCTATAATGCAAGTGTGAAAAAATATAGAATTCCATGAGTTCTCATTTATTTGAGCTAAAGTTTTACAGAACAACATTTTAATATAATCCCTAAAAGTCTTGTTATTACGCAGTAATCACTCTAGACCGAACTTTTTAAAATCAAGGTGGGTATCATGAATTTTCATCGTAATATCAATACACACACAAAAAATGCGCGGCAGATCCTCGATTTTGATTGGCTATCGGCCGAGGATCTTCAAAATTTTGGCCCGCATAATTGTTTACTAATTTTCGGCTAAAATTAACTTTTTTTCATTACAAAAATAGAAATTTTTAAGAAATAAGCTCGCATTATGGTAAAATTGACCCAGGAACAATTTTCACTTAATGGGCGGCTGCGATTTCATTAGTAAAATTATGAGTAATTCCGGCCTAATTTTTTGATCGTTGCTCTTAGCCAATCAAAATCGAGGATCTGCCGCGCGGCACATCAAAATAGAAGCTGCGCCAAATTTTTCCTAAAAATATCTTTGAATTCTATAGATCCATAGAATTCAAATAAAAAATTATCTCATCAAATTTCAATATCTTCGCTCAATATAACTAAACGTTTATTAAATTAAATTTTGAGCAACTACCTAATCAAATTCGATGAAATTTTATTATTTGAATTCTATGGATCTATAGAATTCAAGTAAAAAAAATTTCACTGAATTTGCTCAGATAATTGCTGAGATAACTTAAGATTTTAGGAAAACCTTCTATTTTGATAATGAAAATTCATAGTACCCTGACTTTTAAAAAGCTTGGTCTAAAGAATCATTGCGCAATAAAAGACTTTTAGAAAATATATTAAAGTTTTGCTTTGTAAAATTTACACTCAAATAAACGAGAACTCATGGAGTTACTACATTTTCCATACTTGTATTATAGAAAAATTTGTTTTTTTAAAAAAAAACTTTGAGCAAAGTTATTTCAGCAACCACCTATTAAATTCGATGAAATTTTTGTATTTGAATTCGATGGATCAATGGAATTTAAATAAAAATTTTTCATCGAATTTGATCAGATAGTTGCTGAGATATCTTCGCTCAAGTTTTAGAAAAAAATTGGCACAGCTTCTAGTTTTGATGTTTTAATGTTTTTAAAAAAAACTTTGAACGAAGATATCTCAGCAACCACTTGATCAAATTCGATGAAACTTTTTTAATTGAATTCTATGGATCTATAGAATTCAAATAAAAATTTTATCGAATTTGATCAGGTAGCTGCTGAAATATTTTTTTCTCAAATTTTGAACAAAATTGCCACCTCAATTTTAATTGGCCAATGGCTGAGGATCTTCAAAATTTTGGCCTGCATTACATAATTGTTTACTAATTTCTGGCCGGAATTAGACTTAATAGGTAGCTGTAAATAATTCTGATCTAATTTTTTAATCATCACTTTTAACCAATCAAAATCAAGAATCAGTATAACAATTTTGTTGTAGCAATTATTATTGATAAATAAGACATTTTACAGTCAGCTCTAAAAGAAATAATGTTTGTCAAATAATCTAAAATTAAATTAGCTTAGTTTTTCTTATAATTACTTTCGAAATTAGTTAAAACAAGCTTATAATGATATATTAATTGGTTGTAATATATTAGATAAATACTTGAATATGCCTAATGAAAATGTAAATATACTTGCATATTGGAAGTTCAAGTTTTTAAATTTAAAATAAATACCTCTTGTTAAAATAGTCAAGATTATCTAGTTGCCCAGGTACCAGTGAACAGGCCTTTTCACTTGTTAAACATATAATAAATGCAGTGCAAAACCAATTGGAAGATGAAAAGGTCTGTGCAAGTCTCTATTTAAAAACTCACAGAGATAGTAAAAAATATTTTAAAATTAGTATCAGGCATATAGTGATTATATATGCGGTTTTTTTTTTTTGTGAACAGTTTTGTAATACATTAAAATTGTAATAACGGAGGCTTGTAATAAAAAATTTATTCAGGGTAGGACCAGTGTTGGTCCACTTTTTGACAAGGGGTGAACTAGTTTTCAAATTAGTCCTGGACCGGACTTTTTATGGGACCGGACCGGACCAGACGCACCACTTAACATCCCTAATTTATTGGTAGCATTTAAAGTTTTATACGTGTATTAATTAAATGTTTGAATTGAATGTAATTCGACTTAGAGTAATAATTAAGTAAATTCTAATAAATAGTTTGAATAATAATAAAAAAAAGGGCTTTTCAAATTTGTAAGCACAATTTGAAACTCCGCGTAGACTAGCGGTATATCGCTATTATTTTTTTTCAAAATCTTGTGATTCTGCTATTATTGTGCTTAGATTGAAAACCGATTACGTACGTGCAATCGGACAATCGGGCATGCAGTTATCTACAAATTTTAAATTTTATCAATTTGCAAACAGCGATAATTAGGGATGGCAAATGATATAAAACATATATCGCATTAAAAGAACAGCGATAATTAGGGATAACAAATGATTTTAAAACAAAAAAATCGGCATTGATATTGATGTCATGATTAATAATATTGATGCGATTATGATTGATGTAAGAAATAGTGTATACAGTTCAGCTTCATCTATCAACGCCGTGTTTTAAAACATTTTACTATTAATAAATTAAAAAACATAAAAAGCGATGTTTTACCATCCCTACAATTAATGTTCCATAAAAGGTTTACGTACGTAGCATAATTTTTCATGTGCTATTTCTTCAGCCAATTTACTTGTTTTGAAACAAGTTTATAAACTAAATTATGTAATGATTACCTGTGCGTAATATTTATTAATTTTGGTCAATATTGTGATCAGTATTAACATTAAAAAAAAAATTTATAAGCCTTATACTCTCATTTCCTAAAAATGTCAACTATTTTTAGGAGGCATTCTATCCTATTTCTCTCCATCTTAACTTTGTTTCTGACAGTTTCTTTACTTACTTTCGCTATAATCATGCCAGAAACAATATCTGTCACCAATCCCAATAATCCGCAAATTAAAGTGACAATGTCACAGGATGTTTCAACACATTCTTTGGAATATCCAATTGGTTCAACTCAAACTGTTAAATGGGATAGTTCTAATCTTTCTGAGGATCGTAAGTTTCAGATCTGTAAAAGAAACTCATACAACCCTTATTCTTTACTAACTTTATTTTTTTAATTTTTCTCGACGTAAAGCTGAAATCTCAATTCAAGTATATAAACTTTTTCCAACCATTCCGGAACCAACCTATCTCGATGTTTGGCCATCTCCAATGGTAAATATTTCGTTATAATTTGCTTTATATTTCTTGTTAATTATTCAATGTTTATTTCAAAAAAAAAAGACTTCAAAGCTATCCCAGAAACCAACTACGTTTCTTATTGATCCAAATCTCTTTTCACCTGGTGAGTGGTATGTCGTGCGAGTCTCGTTGGTCGCTGATGATAAGGTTTCCGGAATTTCGGATCCATTTAGTGTCAAGTAAAAATTCGTTTCTCGTATACATAGATATCTTTCTTATGAGGCCTATCTATTTCCTGAATGAAAATTTTATTTACGTGACATGATTTAAGTCTGAAACGACAAAGTCTTTTTTCTTTTAATGTGTATATAGATTGATGAAAATGATAGTGATAGTAGTGCATTAATCACAGTTCCCGCGATAAATAAAAAATTTATTTCTACAAACTTTTTTGTGCATGTAATATGTATTTAGAAAGTGTAATATTTGTAGATCATTTAATAATAAAAATACGGGATAGTCATTTTTAATCTTGAAATAACATTTCTTTAAGTGGTCGATTCAAAGTCAAAATACACTGTCATAATCGTTTTTTATTCGTTTCACAAATGATCAAATATCACGCCTTTTTCTTGATCATTCATTCACTCCTTTTTACGCAATCATATAACCTTTAAAATATCCATAAGATTGATGAATATATTAATTCTAACCATTACAACGCATCATGAGTAAAATACATATAACTCTATATACGTAGGACAGGGTTTAAATTTAGAGATTCGATCGTAATACACAACGATTTTTATTATTATTACTATTATTGTTAAAAAGGACTTTAAAAAAAAAAAAAAAAACCAAAATAATTGAAAAATATTTTAATCCTAAATCTACAATATACACTCAGTCCTACTGATAATGTAACTATACATATTAATATTAACATTTTACTAATTTAACGTTATACTACTGATATCAATTTGCCCAACTAAATAGTTTACAAATAATAATATCCAAAATTTTTTCGTTAGTATTTTTTTGTGATTGCATAATTGGTTATACAATTGATAAATTAATCCCAAAAATTTTAAAAAATTCAGCAATTCTTCCCATTCATCTTTTAGTAATCGTAGTGAGTTTCGAAATAATCTTCTGCTCAATATAAAAAAAAAAAAAAAAGAAGTTATTTCGATAAAGATACATAACTTTCTTCTTAGCAGAATACTAAACTTACCATAAATAGGATCTCCAAAATGGTTAACTTGCTTAATTATCGGTATAATTCTTCTTGCTAACGATAACATACTTTCCGAAAAAAAAGTCATACATCTGCTCTTTCTCATTTCATATCTAAGTTCTTTGAGGCTTCTTCTTGCTATCGCATATTCTAATATAACATATAATACATCATCACACGACATTTTTGTTTCATATAAACTAATAACTTTTAATTGAACTGGAAATTCTCGTAATAAGTACGCTAAATTTTCTGTCTCTATTAAAAAGTTAATTCCAAACGAAATCAAAGTTGATGGAATTGAAATTATGAATTGTTGAAGGATCTCTAACGTAAAGTTGAATTTATCAGTATTATTACGTGATGTTCTACCGATCGTTAGATGGATTAAAGGAAGTCGTGAAATTAGTTCTAAAAGATTTTGAAGATAATTTGGTGATATTGAAATTGAAAGTGTGGTAATTTTACTACAATACTCGCCAATGAGTTCCATTAATGCTGGTATTGCACTTTCTAATGTTAATACTCTTAAATTTTCTGTACACATATTGAGTATTAATGCTTTTGTCATCACTATATCTTCACTATTTACCCAATCATCATAACAATAAAGTTTTTTAATATTAAGTATATTCATTGGTATATTTAAATATGACATATCGTTATCTTTCGTTGGTGAAAGATCTAATAATTCTAGAGTTTCTAAATTTGTACAGCATTTTAAAACATTAATTAAATCATTATATTCATTTTTTGGTGTGAAACGAAGATATATTAATGATTCTGCTTGTTTTAACATTGCTGCAAAAATTATTGCTGATGATGACGCATTCCAAAACTGATTAAGTGATAATGCACGTAATTTGTTTTGTGATTGAACTAATTGTGCCAATGATTCAATAAAATATGTTGGAAGATGCGTTCTCATCCGATGAATAATTACAGAAATACTATGTATATTTCGAGAACAAGATGACATTAATGTAAATAATTTTGTGAGTCTTTTCGATGTTTCATCCTCTGTCTCAAAAAGATAGAGTAATTCAAATCTTTGAAGGTGTGATAAAACATTTTCGATTCCAGGTATCGTTGCGATATCCAGAAAAGGTCCATAAAGTTCTACTTTTAACAAATCAATTTTTAAAATTCGAAGTCCGAATGATCGATTGCAAAGGGAATATCCAAGAACTTCTCTACAAAGTGTTGTTATTATATCACATGCTGGATTACTAATTTCCAAAGTTGAAACTGAATCATCAATAGCTTGACGAAAATGTTCAAAGTCAAACGATCGAAGATATCTGGGATAATCGATAAATGGTTTAGGCAAGTCATGAAATTTGATGCCATCTGCCATTAAACGTAGTCTTCCTTGTTCTTCAAGACATGACACATATGTTCTTATGATTAATGCCGCTTTTTCCTTTTCTAGCTTATATGCAAATGGACGATACCAGAGTAAAGGAACGACCATCTTAAACCAATCTCGACTCACTAGAAGACATGAATGAAGTGAGGATCTGTCATCTTTTAGATACTCTAAAATATCCGCAAAATTATCAAATGTAAGCCTTTGTGGTGTTGCTTGTCTTTGCTCATGTGTATAATGTGGATTACACGCTAAAGCAAATCTCTCAATTTGGCACCTAAGACTTTCCATCTTTGAAGAACAGCAATTTTTCTGTGTTAATTCGATAAAAAAAATTTTTTTTTGACTTTTTTCCAACAAGAATTAATCTTCGAAAACGACAAACTTACTGCTATGGAAAACAGCCTACCGGGCCAAATATACAAGCAATACTATCTCAACCCGCTTCCAAATGTCAAACAATGAAAATACGAAATACTACTACAGTACTAAATATTCTCTTTATGTGAAAAATGTACGTACGTACGTACAAGAGAATTTACCACAATAATTGATCACAGCGTGCATGATTTTATGCATTACACATGCTATGTAATTAAATGTTGAGGAGCCAATCAAATTTATACAACCGACAATCTTTCCCTTTTAAATATTCGTAAATTATTGAATTACATAACAATAAAAAAAGCCAATATTTTCATACATTCATTTTAAATATATAACGATAAATGTATAAATTGTATGACACATAATTAGAGATGCGCCATTTTTTTTTTTTTTTTTACTGTAAATAATAAAGTGGCCAACTAGCAATCATAATCATATCGATATTAATACGTTAATTAGACCGGCAAATCTCTGCTATATCAACAACTGCAGGGTCCAAATCTCCAGAATCATCTACTGTATTAAACATTTATCATTATTTGACTAGCATTTTTTATCAGTGCATCAAGTTTATTACGTATGTACGTACGTATGTATGTGGAGGGTTGGTAATTAGTAATTACTGCGGATCAACCAAAATTTAGGGTCGTAATTCATCAGAACTAGGCCGGCATTAAGCGATAATACTAGCCAACTATATTATAGCAAAATTATCACCTGGGCAATTTTACTCAGGGATGTAAAATTACCGTAATTCTTGCGTAATTTTTGTAATTTTGTGGTAAGTTATGTAATTTTTAATCCTGAAGCTGACGCTTATCATACTATATATATAAATTACTGAGTTCGATCAGTATCATTGCTTTATTTAATTTCATCAGAATTATACAGTGACCAAAAAATTTGATTTTAGAAACAACATATACTGTATCATCATGAGTTCAAATTTATTAATTTTATTTATTAAACTAATTTTTAAATTAGTGATTCGATTTGAGTTTTTTTGAACTAATCTTTGGTTTAAAGTAATTTAATTTGGTTTTTTTAAATCAATTTTACTGTTTTAGTTATAGTACCGATTTAGATTTGCTTGAACCAATTTATGGTTAAAAGACCTGATTTTTTTAAATTAATTTTGGTTTAAAAAATTTAATTAAGTTTTTTTAAAAAAATTAGTTTTAATTTAAAACAATTTAATTTTTGGTTCAAAATAAGATAAAGCAAATTTTCTGGTTTTTATATTTTGGCTAGATTAATTTTTTAATTTAAAATTTATTTAATTCATGATTCGTATGTAGATTTTGGAAAAACATTTGCAAATTATTTATACAGTAAAAAAAGTAAAAATAGCAAAATTTATTTTATATTAACTAGGCAAATTAAATTTTGGTTGTATTAAAAATTGTAATACAACTAATTACATAAGACCAAAAAATCAAGTATCGGTATTTTTTTTAAAAAAAAATTCAATTACTAAAACTTTATATTGGGGTACGGTTTCTATCAAATCAAACTTAAACTTTTTTTAAAATTTAGTTTGGTTTGAATTTAAGCTTAAACTTTTTAGTTAAGTTTGATTTGATTTGAATTTGATTCTAAAGTTTGACAAACTGTTTGAGTTTGAATTATATATATATAAATTTATATATTAAATCAATTTATATAGAGTAAAATTTTAAAAATCATAGCATTTTTATAATTTTATTAATAAAATTATAAAAAAAAATATAAGTCAAAATTCCATTAATATATAATATATTTATATTTTAAGTAAATTTGTTCAGCATATAAAAATACATTGTTTTAGTATAGTTAATTTTATTTTTCTTAAAATTAAAGAGAAGATAGTTAATTTTATTTTTCTTAAAATTTAAAAAGAAGATGCTTAATTTTGGATTTTTTAATTAAAATTTCAAAATTAAGTTTTTTTTAAAATTTTAAGAAAAATTAAATTAATTATGCTGAGATAATATAATTTATATACTAAACAAATTTAGTTAGAGTATAAAAATATTATTTAATAGTAGAATTTTAAAAATCATAGTATTTATTATAATTTTACTAATAAAATTATTATAATACAAAATTCTACTAATGAATAATATTTTTATATTCTAAATAAATTTGTTTATCGCATAAAAATTTTTAATTAAAAAAATTTTTTTTTTTTTTTTGTTCAAATTCGGCAATTATGCCACAACTTTATTAGGCTTTGTAATAGTCATTTAGACTATTAAAATTTTAGGGAGACTTATTGGTAAGTGATAAAGAATCGAAAAGTTTGCAAG
>CAJVPY010002316.1:0-16517 GCA_910591965.1 Dentiscutata erythropus | reverse complement strand
TTAGCTAGCTATTTAATTATAATATTAATAAAGTATAAAATTAGTTTATATTGTCTTACTTTTAATATTAAAAAAAATTTAGTTTATATTATATATAATATTCAATGAATATTCAATGAATATTCGAATATTCATTCAAAATTTTTCACTGAATATTTGAATATTAAAGTATTGAACAAATGAATATTCAAATACAAAATTTTTGACCAAGTCAAACCTCTATATCTAACATATATAACATATCTAGCAGATATAACATATACAGTCAACCCTCTCAAAACTGATCCTGTCAAAACTGATAACCTGTCAAAACCGATAAAAAATTACCATTCCAGCTATATAAAACTGTTTTCAAATCTGATAATCTCTCAAACCTGATACAAAACCTGTCCACCATGTATACCGATTCTGAGAGGGTCAACTGTATAACCTATCTAACATATCTGCCAGATTTGTCAGATATACCAGAAGATTCGGCCTGAGCCACCTTAGCTAGTGATTCTAATCGACTAAAATTTTTTAGTCGACTAATTTTATGATTAGTCGACTAGTCGTATAATATATAAAGCAAATATAATAAATTACAATTTATTAGTCAATCAATCAAAAATACTGGTTAACTATTAGTCTATATTAGTGTTGAGCAAATTAGAGTTTTTTCAAATTTAATGTGCATGCGCATGATGCACAACACTATTGCCTATATTTATTATTTCTATTTTTTTAGTTGATTTTTAGTCGACTAACAAAATTTAGCCGATTAGTTGATTTTAGTCGACTTAGTCGACTAAAACTTAGTCGATTCCTATCACTAACCTCAGCAACAATCTTTCTGAGTAGCATAGTCATGGCGCAAAAATTTGTCGGTAATGTAATATCCGAGCTGATCGAACCAAAATTTAAGCTTGGAAAATATCCAGTAACTGATTTAGTTATATTAACCCGTCTTAGGTATTTTCGAGCTTAAGGTTTGGCCCGATCAGCTCGGATATTACATCCCGACAAATTTTTGCGCCATGACTATGCAGCTCATCTTTCCTTTTATAATACATCAAATCACCAAATCTACGTATATGCATCCGATCCCGATAATAAGAAAAGTTTATTTCAAGCTACAATTCACCCTTTCACAACGCAGTGTTAGCACGTGTATAGTTCGAATTGGCACGGAATCGGGCAGAACGTGTTGATCCGTATACCCGTGTTAATTTAAGCTGAGTTGATGGCACGTGAATGGAACAGGAAAGTAAACATAAATTCGCGGCCGCTTTTCAATAGTCATTTTATTAGAAGAGGACTGGGTAATGGTTGGAATATGTACATATCTAGAAACTAAAGTAACTGTAAATGTGTAAAATCTTGCAAGGAATTGGTTTCCTTAAGACGAGTTCTTGAGTTGTTGCAATTTTTTTTAAAAAAATTGGCTGTGATTATTCACTCTTATTGGTACTCCATGAAACACGTCAACACGTGTCATTCCGTGAAATGAAGACGTGCCATCGCGTACATGCGTGCCATTCCATATGAAATGATATAACGTGCAACCTATTACTGTCATTTTTAACCGTGCTATTCCGTAAAATGTCCTATATGTGCTACATGGCCGTACCATCCCGTGCATTTACTAAGGTTCAAAAACATAGAGGTGGTGTTTTGCAAAGTGCACAAGCTATTGCTTTTCCACCTTCTGATTCAAGTTTATTGTCATGAAGATGCAGGGATGTTAGAGTGGTGTTTTTGCAAAGTATAGTTACTATTGCTTTTCCTCCCTTCGATCCCAGATTATTATCACTAAGATTCAAAGAATTCGGAGTTTTTTTTTACAAAGTGCATTTGCTAATGCTATTCCTCCCTCAGATCCAAGACGATTATTCCAAAGGTCCAAAAATGTAACAGTTGCATTCGTGCAAAGTGCTACAGCTAATGCTTTTCCACCTTCCGATCCGAGTTCATTATACCGAAGATCCAAAGAAGTCAAAGAATTTTCTTTTTGAGTGCATGGGCTAATGCTTTTCCTACCTCTGATTCAAATTCATTATATCGAATATCCAAGTCAAAGTAGTGTTTTTAGAAAGTGCATTTGCTAATGCCTTTCCCTCCTCTGATCCCAAATTATTATTATTAAGATTCAAAGAATTCAGTGTTTGATTTTTGCAAATTGTATTTGCTAATGTTTTTCCTCCTTCAAACTCAAGTCAAGTTGATTATTTCAAAGATTCAAAAAAAGCCAGGGCGACATTATTATAGAGTGTATCTGCCAATACTTTTCCTACTTCTGATCCAAGTTCGTTCATTCGAAGATCCAAAGAAGTTATAGTGGTGTTTTCGCAAAGTGCAACAGCTAATGTTTTCCCACCCTTTAATCCAAGCTGATTATGTCTAAGGCCTAAAAAAGTCAAACTAATGTTCTTACTAAGTGTCTCAGCCAATAGTTTTCCATCCTCCGATCCAAGTTGATTATCTTGAAGATCTAAGTAAGTCAGGGAATTATTCTTGCTAAGCGTATCCGCAAATTTTTTTCCTCCTTCCGGTCCAAGCTGTTTGTGTTGAAGATTCAAAGAAGTTAGAGTGGTATCAGAAAATAAAGTAGATTTATAGATACTTTTATATCTTGATTTAAAGAAAAGAACTCATTATTTTTAATCGATAATTCATTTAAAGTTTTGCTGAGGGATTATCAGGTTCCTTATCCCAGCATTGTTCGTAAAGTTTAATATATTGAGATGGTGCATCTTTTATTGGCTTCTTCCTCTCTTTTGAATATGCGAAAACAGAGTTCAATTTTTGATTCTATGTTTTGAAATGGTGGCACTCCGCTTGAAATTTCCCAAAGAATTACTCCAAAACTATAGATATCTAATTTTTTATTACGTTTATATCCCGACGTAATAAACATTGAGACTCTCTGTATGCTGGCATTCCCATCTATCCTTGAATTTGAATTTTAAGACATAGTCATCTCATTTATATGTTTTGACAATCCAAAATCTGCAATCTTTGTCCTTGATGAATTAAATATTTTTTGAATGCTATGAAATCAAAAAAAAAATGCATTAGCGAATTAAAATTTTATGAACAATATAAAATTTTATTTACTTACAAGGTCTCTATAAATAATATTATTCTCGTGTAAAAATAAAAGAGCGTTCAGGATACCTTTGGCAATATTTAACTCATTTGTCCATCGCAATCTCGTAAATTTTCTCTCAAATATTCTCTAAAATTCCTTCGTTCGCGTATTCTATAATCATACAATCATCTATTTATTTGTAATAAAAATATTCATATCTGTTATTTAATATAGTTATTTCTATTCACCGAAATCTTTAATTGTACACCTTTCGTGGTTCCATAGAATGTGATGACATTTGGATGACCATTAACTCTTCTCAATAGTTTAAGCTTTATTACATGAAATATAAGATTTATTATATTTTATTACATGATTAACATGTAAGTATTCAAATTTAGTACGCAATCAATTATAGATATAACTTATGATTTAAAGATTTTAAAAAATCCGGCAAAATGACCTTTCAGGATTATATAGATAAAACTTAATCTGCTAGTTGTCCTAATAATTCCTTTGTAAAATAAAGGTTTACTCAAGTTAATTTTGTTTATAAAATTTGTTATCTCGAAGGGTTAATTAGATAATTTCGGAGAGTAATTTTTCTAGAAAAGTCTTAACATTATTATAACAAATTTGCATATGATATACTTTTCAACTTAAATCTTTATTTTACATAAGCATGTCCGTTGTATGCATAGTTGACTGCAATAAATAATACCTCATTAAAAAAATTTTCAAAAATATTTTCATCAAAATTTGTATCGATTAAGACATTTAAGATCGATTATTAAACCGCAACCTTTCCATTCGCATTTAGAAACGGCATGTAAACTTACTATGTTCAGTGTAATTAATATGTTCTTCAGAAATGGCTCATTTAAGCCACTACTCTGGTGCATTTGCCATGTCTTGCCAATGAAATTGTCATTTTGACACACTTGCATATGTACGTACTAGAGATGGGACCCGAACCGAAACCTACCCGAAACCAGTTTCGGGTAGGTTTAAATCCGAAACCCTTTCAGATTTTTGAAAAAGAATCTGAAACCCGAAACTATAATACGAAACCTTTGACCAATCAAGATGCAGAATCAGGTGCAACATAAAAACTGATTACGGGTCTAGTTATTACCCTGGCCAAATTCTAAGTTAACTCTAACCCAACCGCTGTTTGTTTTGTTTTGGTTAATGTGAAATCAAAACCAATCAGATGATTATCATCAAAATGTTTTTGTGCTATTTCATTTGAATAATAATCTTCATTTTCTAAATCTTAAACAAAATCATTTAACTCGTTTTCATTATCTATATTTTAAAAAACACTATTTTCCAAATCATTTTTGATAAATTTTCTCATACATTTCACCATAAATGGTACAAAGTATATTAATTAACTATACAAAATAAAAATTTTAATAGTTTAGGGGTTTGAAAAGATTAAAATAGGGTTTGGGGATTTCGGGTAGAGTTTCAGAGTTTCGGGCAGGTTTCGGAAAAGTTTCGGATAGGGTTTTGGGTTTCGGGGTTTCGGATGAGGTTTCGAGTTTCGGATGAGGTTTCGGAATCTATAATCCGAAACCCGAAACTTTCGGATTTGGCAAAAAGGTTTCGGGTCCCATCTCTAGTACGTACTGTACGTACGTACGTACGTACGTATGTACGTTTGTACGTTGTAATAGGGAAAGATCGTCACCGAGGTAGCTCTGGATAATTTTTTGATTTGGTCGCGAAATCTGCCAAATCTGCCAGAAATGGCAGAAATAGCAGAAAATGTAGCTAGGGTAGAAAGGGTAGATAGAGAAGATATGTTAAAAATAGTTCTCTACAATGATAATGCATATAAAGACCCGAAGTGTATCTGAATAAAAGAACAACTCACTTTGAGTTCTAACTACGAAATTATCATAGTAGAGTTCTCTTAAAGTTCCTTTTGACATAATCGTTATCATATTCGTCTCATCGCATTATCCTTGTCCCGCGATATTGTGAAAAACCAGTATTCGTGATTCATAAAAAGAGAAAGAAAAAACTAGCGATTAACGTCCTCTTTTTATATCGAATTAACATTGATAAAACCTTGATCAATTTCGTCATTGTCCTACGATTACGTTTAACAATCGAAAGTATAAAAATCTTGTGACACGTTACACGAAATAAGCTGTAGACAAGAAAGAATACGTAGAACTATAATACAAGCTAATATCGAATAAGAAGTAAGAGAAGACTTATCTGAGCCACGGTATTATGATTACAAGACCCAAGCTCTGAAAAACTCGGTCCAAATCTTCCACGCCTCGATCGACGCCTTCCATTTTGGAGTTTCGGTCTTGTCACCTTCTAGATTTTTGGTGTATTGTAGTTACCACCATTATAGAAAAGCCTACGTATGTATGTGTACTGTTACACCGACTATTAAAATCACTGTAGCCTAGACATTTTCGGTATTGAATAGCTTGCTTATCTTTATGTAACATTTACGTATTACATTGTATGTCAAACTATGCTGTGCAACCTGATTTAAAGAAGGCACATACGTACCAACATTAACTGTTACGTAACAATCTCCTCGTTTAAAAAAATTTTTTTTATTCTTTCGAACATAAACTGTGCGCGGCTAGTAAAAGTTCTTAATATTACTATACTTGAAGTAAGCATAATTGACTACTTAATTAGAGTTCTGAAACAAAACCAAATGAGTTTAAAAAGTCCGAAATATAAAATGTGTTACAGTTCTACTGTACAAACTTAGAATGACAGGCATCATTATATGGGCTTCGTGCTGAGAAAAGGGACGAAATTAACAAAAAAAAAAAGGTCTTTGAAATATCAATTTTTATGTTGTACTTAGAATAAATTATAAGTAAAATGTAAACTTTAAGAAGCTATATTGCAAAATTTTATCAACACACTGCTTTTGTGTCTTAAGTGGAAAATGATCCTAGTCTGATTAATGTAAAAAAAACAACTTTTGAAAAAATGTCATTTTTGTCCCTTTTTCTCAGCACCTAGCCCATATATACTTACGTACAATTCTTTTTCAAAATTTTCAATTAGATTTAGAGAAAGTGTAAAAAATTTTTTACATAAAGATAACGAGGACGATAGAATTCATGTCATCTGCAAGCAATGACGCAGAAGTTATTCACTCTGATGAAAGTTCTAAGATAACATGTTGGGAGCATAAGGGTTTGGATTTGGTCATAATGTCATGTGAAAAAAATGCTTGGTCTCCAAAGGCAAGAAGGTTTAGTAATGGTAAATTTATTACATATCGTTTATCATTTGATTTAATTTCGTTTTAGAAAAATAATATGTTCTGAGTTTAAGTTTTCGCATTTTTAATATTATTTTATAGAATCTGAAGATTCGATATCTGTTAATTTTGATTTGGGAAAGACATATCCTCAAGCTAAGAAATTTTATTTCTTTGGTGTATATGATGGGCATGGAGGTATAAAGGATTTTATTATGTTATATTAATTATTTGATATGGTTTCTATGTTGATTTCATATATCGACTTTATATATTTAAATTTAGTGCAAGATGCTAAGAAGATTTCAAAATTATGTTCTGAGCTACTGCCAGAAAATATTGCCAAAAATTTGACAAAAAATCACAAAAATGAAGAACAAAATGTTATGAATGCTATAAAGGAAGGTTTTGCAGCAACGGAGAAGTATATGAACGAAGGTCTTTTTAATTTGCGTTTATGTAGTTTGAGATGTTAATTTTTTATCGGTTTATTTCTTAACAATTGATTTGTTTCTTTATTAGTACTTTTTAGAGAAGCTCAGGATTCTGGATGCACAGCACTGATTGCTGTGTTAACACCTTCAAGAGCATTATTTATTGTAATTAAATTAAAAAATAATATTTTAGAGTTTTGTAATTAATTATAAAATTGTAAATATACTGGTTATAAATTAATTTTCAGGCTAATATTGGAGATTCACCTGGTTTTATCTCAGCAAAGAGATTATTTTCTCTTCAAATTACAAATGAACATGATGTACATAATAAAGGTATTTGATATAATATTAAATATTATTTTTTTTAAACATTAATACAATTTTTATAAAATTTTATTTAGCTGAAATTTTAAGATTACGACAACAATCAAAAGAAAAAGATGGAGTTGGTTTTTCTATTTATAGATTAGCTCCTGGAAGAAGAGAAAAATCTTGGGCATGTAAGTACAATGTTAATAATTAAATATATAATCAAAAAGATGATTATTTTATTGGTTATATTTAAAATTACTAGTAAATAATACATATGGCCACGGAGTACAATTTACACGTTCATTTGGAGATTTTTATATTAAAAACAAAGCACCAAAAAGCTTGATATGTAAGTTAAAATGAATTAAATTAAAATAATAAATTTTTTTCAATGATTTATTTAATTCGTTATTATTTTAATAGCTGAACCAGAAATTGTAGAAAAATTTGATGCAAGAAAAATAAATTTGCTTATTCTTTGCTCTGATGGTAAATATTTAATATTGGTAACTTATTTTTAAACCATTAATATATAAATTTTCTTACAAAAAAATTTTATATAGGTATTACAAACCGCCTTAGAGCATATAAAAAATTGCCAACACAAGTTTTACTAAGTTATATTAAACAACATTTAAATTCGGAAAATCCTCTTAAATCAGCTTGCTATGAATTGGTCAAACTATGCGATTTAGTCTCTCAATCAGGATATTGTATTGATGATATGTCAATTATAGTAATAGTATTTTTAAATGGCAAAACATTAAAACAATGGTGTAAAGATGCAGCTAAACGAGCTGAAGATCCTGAAGAGTGGTTACATAATGAACGAAAAGAAGAAGAAGAGGTTTCTGATATCTCAGATGAAGATTTAGGTGGAGTTAGCTCTACAGAAGATAATATTAACTTTGATATTTATGATACTTCAAATCAGTATTCTGCTGAAGAAGCTGAAGAGTTTGATGATTTGACTGTTCCTGATAATTAAAATTGGTTAAAAAGCTGAAGAATTGATAATATGGCCATTCCCGATATTTAAAATTGACTAATTATTTAATCATGATTATATAACCTCAATATACATTGAATGGTCAGATCTCTCTAATTACATCCTCAGGCATTGCACTATTCAGTATGAGTTTAAAGGGGTACGCATTTAGAGAAAGTAGCTTTATAAATGTTATTAGCGGTTATAATTAAATACAAGGGTAGATTAACATATCGAACTGGTTTTTCTTTTTTTTTTTATTAACGCCTGCTAGTGTATCTTAAATTCAGAGCTTTTTTAAAAATTTTTTTGCTAGTATCTGTTGGTTGGTTGGCAAGAATAATCTCGCCAAAATTTTCGTAAAGACCAAACATATTGGAAATGATTCAAATGAAAATTTAATTTTAAATGAGTTGACATTGTAATATCTTTCAGAATACTATCACTATCATTAAAAATCTATATCGTTATATACACTAATCAAGCACCAAATCAAAAGATTATCATTGCTGAATCAAAATCTTATCGATTCGGCTAGAACAACTGAAAAAATTGCCGATGACAGAATCGAAAATTTCTAAGTCGGAATCAATAAGTAACTGACATCTGCCAAAATCAGAAACTTATCGATTCGATCATCGGCAATTTTTTCAGTTGTTCCAGAATTATGAAAACAGCTATAAAGTTATTAACAGGTTACTGACCGGTCATAACCAATTCAAACCCATCTCCTATTACTATTACTATGGGATAACCAATTGTAATGATTACTATTACTGGCCAATGAATAATAACCGTTTGACCGACTTGTTTGATCTCTAGTTAGCCAATCAACGAATAAGCAAAGCTTCCATATTAAACTTGAAATCTTGATATTCAAAAATAAATGATGGTCAGACAAATTATTATTAGTTAAGGTCAATCTGGCTGACTTGAGATGAATCAGTTTACAGTAGATGAATTTGAATAATGTTCAAGTGACCCCAGTTTTGGATAAAATGAATCTAATTCGAGTTCAAGCGAACATAAGTTAATGTTCAGTTATTCATACTTTAATAATACTGTATAAACTCATTCTAACACGATAAGAGAATGCTTACTATTAAATTAATTATCTAAATAAACTTTATTATTGGTAATATTTTTAACTATCGGTCAAAGATCCTTGAGCAACTTGCATAAATATAGAAGATTAGATTTAATAACGTGACAATTTTTAATCTTATTTGTAAACTTAAGTTAAGTAGCTTAGAATTTATTATAAATAAATTCGTGAGTGCATCTAATATATTAGACATGATTATGCATTATAAGGTGGCGGGTGTGGATCAACACTTTTCTGGCCACAACAAATCTTGCAAGCAGAATATAAAAGGCCAAAAACCTTAATAAGCGCTATGATTGTCACTAATCCTGCTGAGATCAAAAAATTTTTTTTGGTGTTAGGATCGCTTTTAATTCCAGAGTATCCATTGTAAATTGACCAACATAAAACTGCTAGATATGCTATCGAAAACATATCTGAAATAGAATTAACTTTATCAACTGTCATTTTATTTACTTCTTTATCTCCCCAGAGAAAATAATATTCCTGCTTGACTAGATTATACAAAACTTTTTGTATTAATATAAATTGCAAAAAATTTTAAGAAATGAATGTATAATTGACTTACAAAGTAGTATACAGAAATCCTCGTAACAAGTTAATCCAACTGCAGACCGAAGTTGAAATATAATATAAATACGTAAAATTAGTTCTACTATGATGATGACAATAAATGTCACCATTAAAACCTGCCCTTGTTCATGCTATGTAAATAAAAATAAAGTATATAAGTTTCAAATAAAATTTATAAGAATTTTTTTTCAAATCAATTACCGAGCGATAAACTGTGATGACAGTCACTATAAGTAGAAGATAAAAAATAAAATTTGTAGTTAGCCAAAATTTCCAAAATAATCGCCTCTTTTCTGACGCTGGTGTTCCTGCTCCCATTTTGATTTAAACAAATTTGACTGTTAATTATAATTACTGCATCTTTCGGCTTATTTAAGTTATTTTTTTTTGAATTTCGGCTTAGCTTTCGAAATATTGTATTCTTGTACTCTTTTGCCAACTACGCAATACATATTGTATATACAGTAATACTAAATATATCAAGAAACTTAATACGGAAAATTCTTATAAGAATATTTAAAGCCGTGTATAATTATACCGTTGTAACTCAATTTTCCAAAAGCAAATTTATCCATACTAGCAATCACTTTATCATTAATATTCACCATTCATATTTTAGATATAGGTAATACGATGGTTAGAAATAATTATCGGTAATAATATTCCGGGAAATAGTACCAGAACCCACGTTCTACGTACGTACGTACGTACGCACCTAGCTTTTAGCGGATCTCTAAATTTGGTGATACCGATTAAATGGCTTAGCCCATATCTACTACCATTTATGTAATTGTTAGACTTTATTCATGGCGTCGAATTAGGATCTGGAATCTTACTGCGGTAGTCGTGATGTTTCGAATATAAGTAGTTTCTTTCTCTTACTCAAATCATCGATTCATTATTCTCTTATTCTAGCATCACTGTCTTTGCAGCCAAAATTTGACACAAAACAAAAAAAAAAGTACTAGATTAGCATGTAAATTCGGAAATTATGAATTTTGGCGGGTCAAGAACCGGATTTGCACACTTATAGACAGAGTTGGCGCAGATTTTCTGAATTTTGGTGGCGTGGGTCAAGAACCGGATTTACACACTTATAGACAGAGTTGACGTAATTTGTTGAACAGTACGAAACGTATCGCATTACACATCTCAGTTTCTTTTTATTTTTATTTTTTTTTTTGGGCTATGCCGGCAATTCTTAATTTTAGGCCGGAGATGATTTTTATTGAGACAATTGAATGATAATTAGTACATGTTGATGAAGTGAACGATTGGCCGAGGTTGGCCAGAACGGCAATGACATCCCGAGAAGTTTGCAATAATTATTGCGCTGGGAGTCGCCGTAGGATTTGCTAGCCGGTGGTTTCCCGCCTGCCGAAGCAGGCCGGCTGTGTGCAGAGAAATGGGAGAGAAATAAAACATGCGCGTGTGGAGAAATGGTAGAATCACGCGGTCATCCAACATTTTTTTTTTTGGATTCTACCGTTCTCGCACATGTTTGTTATTTCCCCTCTTTTTTTTTCATTTTTTCAGAGAATTACTGTTTGTTGCTGTTGTTTCTGTTTGGTTTTTTTTTTTTTTTTTTTAATAGTCAACTGCTTTATTTATCATATATTTGCTCGCACATTTATCATTTATTTGTTTACATGTATGTCGCTTTTGCATATAACGGCAAGACTGAGTATGTTCCAATATTCAGTGTGAGAAGTCTAGGCGTTATATGCTTTCATTAGTATATGTACCACCATAGCGGGGTGTGCCCGAATGTATCTGTAGAATGTATCTGACTCCCATCGGCCGATTTTTTGAATCATTATTGGTTGCACACCGCGTAGTACCAATTCTGTGGTCCCCCCCGCTCTGAAACTATGGCCTGAAACGTCAGCATCAGGTAGGATTGCTTGAAGCTTTCTACAGAACCACCGTTTGGTGGCCCAGGAGCCATCCGATTTTATAAACAGGGTATTATTGCCGGGTGCATATGAAGGATTGGTCCGTCGGACTGTGTATGCTTTGAGTGATCTGATAGGGCACAGCTTATCATTGGTCGGGCTTATTATTAGTGTCGTTCTTATTGCTGATCTATGATTCTTGGTTCTTGCCAGCTGGATTGTTGCAAATGATGCGGAGTTAGTGTTTTCGAATCTTAATGCTTTCAGGGGGTATCTTGCTTCCATCTGATTTACAGTCTGGTAATAATTCGCCAAGGCGTGCAAGTCCATAAAATGAAGTTAATGTCACTGCCCAAAAAAGTAGGTCATCTGACTCCTTGAAGTTTAAATTGCGCCTTATCAAATCCAAGTGTGTCCTTGTAATGTGCATTTTCTGTTTTACTGGGCTGTGTTTATGATTCGCATCGATTATTCTGAGCATTTCCTTTATTAAAGGATCGTATCGGATCGGTGACCAATCAAATGAATTTCTAATGTGCTGGAATTTCAGTGCTGACAAGTAGGAAGCAATTGTTGGAGGAGAGACTTCGCTGCTTATTGATTTGATGAACTTAATTAATGAATCCTTTGATATAGGCCATACACTGCCATCTTCATTCTGCCAATGATGTTCATTTGCTAAATTTTGATAACGCCTAATAACTGATTCGTATGTTTTGTGCCTGGGTGGACTGATGTTTAGGATGTCGGCTGCCTGTTGATCTAATGGGATGTTTCCATTGAAATTTGTTAACTTTTGGTCTTGACTTCTTCTCATGCCGCCAATAACTGTGAATTTTCCTTGTCTTTTCTGCGTATAGTTGACTTGTTTGTGTGGATCTATTGTAGTAATGATGGAATAACGGAAATAATGTTAGTATACTCTAGTGGGATGTCGGGTTGGAGGAAACGTGCTATGGGATGTATTCTTTGTGTCCACTTCTTGATAGAAGCTCTGCTTCCGTGTTCTGCTTTCCTGGTATATGTTCTATCCTCAATGAAAAATTCTTTTGAATTTGTACTTCATATATTTGCACAATAATTCTATTAATCTGAGGATTTTTACAAAAGCCTGAATAATAAGCCTCTGCATTGGCCATGTTGTCTGTCCATATGATTAGCTTCCTTCTGGTCCACAGCGGAGAAAATGTACGAATTGCTATAAAAGTTGTTAAGAGCTCACGCTCCTGAATATCATGATCGATGTTGACATCTTGGCTAGACCATCTAAATGCTGTAAAATAGGTTTCAAAAGTTGCCCCGCCTCCAATATTTGAAGCATCTGTATACATATTGTGTATGTCTGGCTGTTGCCATGACCGATCCTCCATTAAGTAAGTGCCTGGCCATTTTTCTATTATACTTGCCCACCATTGTATGTCTGAGACCATCGGTTTTGTCATTCTTACATGGTGTCTTTGGTTTTTAATTGCTTCTTGCGCCTTTATAAAACGCTGTATGAATGGTCTTCCGTGGGGAAGCACCTGGCACATCCATACTAATGAGCCAACAAGAGATTGTAGGCCTTTTTGTAACACCATTTTTTCTTGGCCCACTCATTTAGCAATTTTTGTATTTTTTTGCCTTTTCTGAGGGGGAACTGACACGGACATTGTTTCAGTGTTTATCATAATACCCAAAAATGTGATGCAAGTGCTAGGCCCTTCTAGTTTTGACTCTTTAAAAGGCACTTTTAGTACATTTAATATTCGCAGAAATTGCTGAAGTTCTCTATGACCGTCAGTCTTCAATATTATCAGAAAATCGTCCACGTAGTGGATTATCGATTTGATACCTTGATGTGTAGCTATCCATGTAACTACATGGCAAACCTACAAAAAATGTCGCCCGAAGCTCTATTCCCAAAAGCCAGAGCTTTGTCAAAATATATATCATTGCCAATTTTTATTCCCTGCAAGATTTGGTCCACAGGGTGTACTGGAAGTATCCTATATGCATCCTTGATATCGATCTTGGATAATACACACCCTTTGCCATATGCATTAATCCACCTTATTGCATGACTCACGTTTTCATACTTAGTCATAAATTCTACACGATCTATCCCATCATTGATGCTAGATCCGAAGGGTGCTGATAGATGTGATATAACTCTAAATGCCATAGGGTTCGTACCCTTCTTCTCGACAAGCCCACATGGATTTACTTGAAATAAATCACACGGTGGTTGATCCTCTGAAATGGACCACACATACGGCCTTTTTCAACTTCATCTAGAATATAATTTCTGAAGGATGCTGGGTCTAGGTCAATTGACTTTAGATTGTCTTGGATTCTCTTAACTCGGGCACCTGAGAAGTTAAACCTGAAACCTTCTACTATTCCCTTTGTTAAGTATTCTATAAAGAGGCGATTAGGATGCTGGTTTGTTAGTGTTTTGAAAGCTTGAACATCTATTGTGGTTCTTGTGCTGAATTTAACCGGGTCAATTTGCATGAGTAACTTGGTTTCTTCTGTTGAAAGAGGAATATCACGTGGCGGAATACTAGTCAATGTCTCGCTTACTGATTGGAGCACTGGTGGATCACATGTTGTAATATTACGTGAAAGTTTGTACTGGGCGGTATGTCGAAAAACTCTTTCATTCTTATTATCTGGCCAATATTTGTTAAACTATTTGTTAGTTCAGTTTATTTCGTTTATTTATTTATTTATTTTTCATGACTATCAGTATGCGTTTATTAATTTTTTAAGATCATATTTGCATAAGCATTACTACATTTGTTATTCGTATTATAACCTATATTGTTTCGTCTATTTGTTTATTTATTTATTTATTATTTTTTTTTTTTTTGATTCAATTATTATTACTGTCACTTTAATTATTATTCTCTGCATGCTCATTTTGTCTGGGTCTCGGATTAGCTCCTGAGTTATTAAAGCATCGCCGTTCCTGGTGACCCATCTTCTTGCAAGATAGACAAGCATGAACTCGCCCGCATTTCTTGTCATCACTACAGTTTCTACGGTTCCAGTTTATGCAGATCTCTCTGCCATCATGCCATGCTGTATCGATTCTGGGAAAGCGCGACCTGCTGACCTTTATCTTCTTGGTAGTTGTTACATCCAAATTTTCACCTTCAGTCTCGATATTCCTTTCAAATAGTGTTGTGTCTCGGTCCATCGCTAATGCCAAGCGGCGGTCTTCGTCATATACCATCACTGCAAAGAATTCATATTTGATGCAAAGGTTGCTGATGTGATTGCGGTAAAAATTTAATTCCGACTCTCTTTCCTCATATATTATAAGCACCGCTTCCATGTACGATCCAAATGCTAATAACCATTCTGCTATGTCATTAAATTTGCTGTATAATGGTCGTTTTCGGATAGTTAAATATCCTCCTTCTGATGCCTGTAGAGGTAGTTCTTCGTGGTGAAACTTAGCACTTGCTCTTATATTTTTATAAGCGAATTCTTGGAGGTCGACATATGCACCAAGTGCAATTGACTTCCATAACCGTGAAGACAGATTTGGTTTACAAGGCAGCATCTCGATTACTTTCTGCCCTTCTGACCAATTAGATACCCACCAAAGTCTTTTGCTCTCAATGTTTGCTGCTAGTGGGTTCGCAAACTCCTTTACTACTGGTAACTGCTTTAGCTTCGCATAGTTTATTGACGTATATTTCCGAGCTTTGTTTTTTGCAATTGATAACTCATTCCTTGTGCGTGTCATTAACTCTGCTGGGGCCATATCAATTATCATGTTATTAAGAATAGGTGTTGGTGGATATTTACCTTGAGGTAAGTCGTCTCTCAATTCCGATTGTGAGCATATTGTTGCTGGGGTTGTTTGGTTGGTTTGTTCTTCTTCAGTGGCCATATTATTGTTGAAATTTACTCCATTGGTCGTCAAACCAACCTGCTCTAGCTTGCTAAACCATTCATCTATCGTTTTTTGCAATTGTTCATTCCAACTCCTCTGAGCTTCGGTTTGTTGGTTAATTATCTCTTTGACTTTTTCGATTAACGTCGTAACAGTTGCTTGGCATGCACTATCAATGTATGCTTTAATCTGCGGATCCATACTTGATGTTGGTTCATTAGACATTTCTTTCCCGTCTTATTTCTCTTCGAGAAATTTTAGATCGTTGCGGGTTTGATACCAATGGGACCTGTGCCCGGCCCCTGATTATAAATACGAATTTCGTCCTGCCTATTCCAGTTGTATGGCGTTCACATTCATTACGTGAAGCTGACATATGCCGTTGCATCTTGCATATGATTTTCAATACTCAATCGCATTCCTTTCTTGGTATTTGATGTTTCGTGACACACCTTGTGGTTGTGGTGGCGTGGCTGTGTGGCTGCTTCACCTTTCGATCACGTGATTACCATCACTCCGCATTAAACCTTATACCCATACTAATGTTACATGAAAAATTGTCTCCCGATATCCCTATGATCGTTTATGTGCTACCACGGGATATTCAGGGATACTGAGAACTTACCCCTGTCATTTTTACAGAAATGATGCACGTGTCAACAACTTAAAAAAGAACTTGATCGGCGTGGCGTATAATTGCCGCAGCAACGATCTCCCAATAAGGTTGCTGGCCGTAAGTAATAATTACAACTATTACAGATTACAACCTGGGTTGCAATCCTTGATTACAACTAAAACTCAAAGTTGTAAAATGTTGAAATAGTTGTAATAGCCATAAAAGGTGTAATTGCTATAAAGAGTGTAATTGTCGTAAAGGGTGTAATTGCTGTAAAGGATGTAATTGCCATAATAGCGATATGTTGTATCATAACAATAATACAGTTTTAGATTTGTAATAATCCGGTAGTATAGTCTAAACTGCATGATAATTA
>CAJVPY010002315.1:0-16519 GCA_910591965.1 Dentiscutata erythropus | reverse complement strand
TTGTTTGCAAAGAAATTTACATAGTAAAAGAGAGGTTTTTTAAAGATATCTCAGCACCCACCAGGCCGATTTTGATGTTCTAACTACCATTAGATGCGTTTGACAAGCTTTACAAAAGTCTCTTAAGCAAAAAAGGTAATTAACTTAGTATGAAAAAAGTTTACCTTGGGTGATCGCTATATTCGCACTATAGTAAATTTATATACTAATCTGAGTCACATTCTACTATAATCATTCTTCAGATGACTGGTGGATCATCAATTAATGATTTAACTACCAAAATGATCCTTTTAAAGAGAAGATTTCAACAAGCTCAAAATCATTACAAAATTACAAAATAAACAATATTTTGTATTATTTTATATATCTTTAAATAATACAAAAAATTATCTATCTTGTGATTTTGTAAGTAGATTTTAATAATTTTGAGCTTGTTAGAATCTTCTCTTTAAGGAGGATTATTTTGATGTTAAATCATTCAAATTGGTTTAATAGATCAAAAATTATATAAATTTAAAAATTTTTATTAATTAATATTATTTAAATTTTTATACAATTTGATTGGCTAATAAAGTATTAGATGTGGGTAGATGGGGATGAATTTTAAAATTTATTAATAACAAAATATTACATAATTTCTAGAAGCCTCCTAATTTAACTATTATTATTAAAGATCTTTGAAAAGAGCACTAGTATAAAGAGGTTATAAAAAGTTAAAAAAAATAATAAATGATATTGCAATATATATAGGTATTGATTTTAGTAATAGATTAAAAATTACAAACTATTCATACTATTATATTGCAATTTAATTATTAAAAAATAATGAACTTTCAGATTTTGATTTACAAATATTCTTAGAGTATTAATTATATAAAAGCCTTGCAGATTATTGCAAACTTAATAACAATTAACATATTTCTAATACTGCAATGTTAATTTCATTTTTATCTAATGAATTAGATTTAGATAAGTTTGAATATTCCAAAAGTATTTTGAAAGAAAATGCTAATGATGTAGAACAAGGTAAATATATATTTTAATACAATTTTATTATACTTCAAATCTAATACTTTTTATTAACTTATTACAATTTTAAAATATTTAATAATTAATTTTTATTTGTACATTTTCTATTTTTTTTTAGATTATAAAATTAAAATTCCTAAAGTATAATCAATTCAAATTCCTGAAACACAAGCAATTCAAATTTATGAAGCACAAGCAAACCAAGTTCTTATAGCTTAAACAACTAAATTTTCTTCAATATATACAATTAAAGTTCCTTTGATACAAGAATTTGAATCTTTTGCAAATGAAGTTTTTATAGCAATTCAAGTTCTATCTCAAATTTAAAATACAAATAAAGCTAAAACTTCGAATCCTTCAAACTTAAAATCTCACCCTTATTCTTCTGTAATAGCATCTTTCAAACCTTCTTATTTTCCTAATTTACCATTGTTGGCTTCTTATAAAAAACATTAAAAACCTTTATTTGCAGTTAATAATATCATTATTCAACTTTCTCCTGGCACCTCTTCACAAAAATTATAATTTAAATATAAATCTAAAAAGTAATTAAATTTTTTAAATGTAACTGTTTTTATAATTAACTGCAAATTAATAAGCACTTAACTTTGCAAAAATAATATCTTCAATAAAGTGATTAAAATTTGAGAATTTTAAATATAAAGTGATCAAAAATTAAGTTATCAAATAATTATAAAATAATCAAATAATATATAAAAAATGTCTAGTGTGTATACAAGACATGTTAAATAATGTATATATATTTTTGATATCTAATTTAAAGTAGTTTACTTGAAGGTTCTATATTAGTTGCCATATTTGCAATTCAACTATAAAGCTATTTATTTAACCTCTGATTTTAATTTTACTTTTACTAAGTAGAGCCTTTAAGTTTTTAATAATTTATATTTTTAATAATATGTTTTATTTTTTTGAAACTTTAAACAAAATATTCTAATACAGTATTTATCTAATTAAATTAAATAAATTTTTTTATTTAATTTTTGCAAATTTGATAAATTTAAATAAAAAAAAATTTATTTAATTACTATAGTAAATAGCAAAGTACTTTGCTTAAAATTAAAGTTATTATTTTTTTTGATAAATATAATTTAATAATTTAATTAATCAAATATTTAAACTATATTCTAGTATTGTAATATATTACTACAGTATCTAATATAGTATTTTAATTTATATCAAATTTTTTAATTAATTATAATTATATACAATTATATAATCTTTATTTCAAAAATTTAAATAAATAGCCTAGCCAAGGACTGTTACATTAGCGAATCAGATGTCCAAATATGGATGGTTCATTTGCAATATAGCAATATAGCCGAGCAACAGGTCAAGAAAGGCACTGTAAAAGAGAATAAAAAAAAATTTTTTTAAATAAATCAAAAATAAGAAATTTCAAACAATTTGACCAAAATAGCCTACAGATTAAAAGATAACCAAACTTTTGCTACATACACAATATTTTAATTGCAATGTTTCGAAACCATCGTGTTGTAAAAAAAAAAGCTTTATATTGTATAATTGCAAAATGACAACCCTTTTTTCACGCTTATGTTTTTGTGGCTTATGCTATGTACTGTAAGTACGGATCTGTTTTACATAATAAAGAAGTTTACGTGTTACAATTACAATTCATTTAACGTTGCAGCTATATATTCGATGTATTTGATTAACAATATTTACATTTTTAAGCCAATTCGCCGAATAATTTGAAGGAATATATATACACAAATCGAAAAACAATACAATACGTTTTACTCGAAAATTTATCGTAAAAAATTTACCGTAAATGGCTTACTATATTTGTCATTGTAATGCGGGGACAATCCTGAACGTGCGAATATTGAAAGTTGCAATGTTGGTTGGTCGATTTAATTTGGTTAGATTTTAACCAGTAAAGTCTGTGTTTCATTCGTATCGTTTCTATCTCATTGCTAATCTTCTAATCGAAAATATATTGATTACAATTACAATAAAATCATTGAACTATACATAAATATAATCTTAGAAAACTTTATAATAAATCACACAATATAAATATTGTAATTACGAATTTTTGTTTTCGCGCTCCATATCTGATAACGCGGATTCAATAATGAGGCTGAATAGTTTAACACGTGTATTAAACCTGATTGGTTATATTGATAAACCGATAACGATAATGTTTTGTCTTGCTATCGTTACGATTATAAGCAAATTTCTAGATTTCAGATAAGAGATTCAATTCGTAGCTAAACAACTAAGGAGGAACACCAGCATTGTGTGAAAATACTTTGTCATATACTTAGTCATATACAAATATTGAAATTTGTCTCATGATTGTGTGAAAAAGACTGAAAGACTGAGTCCAATTTATACAAATGCGTCGAATCACAATCATTAATATCAGTTACAAAAAAGTCGAAATCCAATCCTAACTTTTCAGGATAAATCATATAGTGTTACGTAGTACTTATAAAAACGTTCCTAATCCCACATAAAAGAAGAAGGAAAAAAAAGCCAGTGTCTGTTTATTACATAATAATTCTGCGGATATTATTCAACCGGAGCTAAAAACTAGAAAGGTTAGCGTTAGAAGATCTAAAATAAAGTTAAGCCAAAATGATTGCCAGTGCATAGGGCAAAATTTGATAATTATTAGCTCTTAAGTGTTGTATTTTAAATTTTATAATTGACTTTTTTTAAACATTACAAACATCCTTTCGGGTTTAGAGAAGATTACTAACTTTGTATAACATGCACATACAAGAAAAACTATCGCTATATAACAATTTTTAGCGAATTATTGTACTATTGTACGATGGGAATGAGACAGTGAAGATTGCCACAAAAATGACATAGTGTAAGCGGCTGTGTATGAGACATTGTGAGTCAAAATGTGTTAAAATGCAATTCACACAATTGACCTTTCCCTCTAATGTTAATGGAAACTATCGTAAAAAATATTCACATTGCGCATATACATTAACTTTTTTACATCGAAGCTATGTTCAGAATTCTGCAATTGCATAAATTCTGATACACGGAGTTTTCGGAATCCGTAATTGAATAATTGGTCCGATTTATATTTATGACCAGAATCTGCAGGGTTTGTGGAATCCGTAGTTGGATCATTCATCCTTATCGTTATCGTTATTGTCAGCCCGGTTTTATAAGTGATTATCTTATAATGCAGCCAAGCCTTCTATCAAAATTTCTTAATGAATCCCACATACCAGGTTTCCGGTGGATTGTAATAATGAGTAAACAATCAAACTTAATCTACAGTATGTAACGGTAAATAGATACATGATAAGAATTCTTGTTACCCAAACCATGTGATAATCTCCCTCAGTTTCGATCATAGAATTGACTCAATCAAGCCTGAATGACTTAGTCCAACTTGAATTAAAAAAATTGATTTTCATGAATTTCTTATAGTATTTTTCACTCAAAGATGCTAGTGAGTCGAATCGTGATCATTCATAATGCTAAGTAAATATTTTTACATTTAACTACCGCACGGTTTTGGATAGATTATATTTGTTCCCTTTCTAAATACCGTAGTTAAAAATTGATTAACCAATATTTTCTTATACCCTTTATAAAGCCTCTACCATTTGTCTTTCAAGATGTGTTATCTCGCAGTAATGTTGACTATAGTATGATAAGGAAGTTTAAGCCCATGAATACCAACAATATTTTCCTTATTGAGTCTATCAAAAAAAAGTCATCTATAATAGGTTTAAAAATCACACATACTTATCGTTATGAACATTTACGTACGTACGTAATTCTCAAAATTTAATATATATTCTTTGTCAGTGATCAGATGAACTATTCCAACTCCCTGAAAATATATACATAAGATCTGAATCCCCAGGAAATTTTAAAAAATTATACTGTCTTTTAATGAGTACCAATTTAGCTTTCTAATACGTAGTATATATCATTATTACACAAAATCTGGTTATATCTATACCCCAATAAATAGAAATTGTTCAATATATCCAGCTCAGTTTAGCAAGAGGCGCTTTTCATATAAGGTTTGAAATTAAGAAAATGTCGTTATAGCCACCTGTCGGTTTATACAGATGTCGTTATAGCCAAAGTCATGTGTAATTTCTGTGTCGCATTTCGTAATTTAGCTCTTTAATTTTCAAACAAAGAATAAATATTATATTAAATCATAATGACGGAATTTATAAACGAGTTCTCTCTAATTTTAGTCCAGATTTATTTTTTTTCCCACATAGTGTTACTTTTTGTTTGGGCTTTTTTAATTAAATGTTGTGACTTCCTTACAATAAAACTATTATTATTCTTATTACTATAATGGTTAGATCCTTTTTTTTTTGATCTACTATGTAGTTCAATTTCAATGAGCCTCTTATCAATTTTGAAAGAATAGGCCTAGAATTTAAGTATATTTATCGGTTAGTACCTTGATTATTGACGAATCAAACGTTCACATGATTGTTCATATTTTCTAATTCCTTAGCTTCTGCAATCTTTATCGTTGTGTATCTAGTAAAAAAAAATTTGATGTAGCGGGAATCCACGATCTTTATCACGATCAGATTTGCATATCTGTAATCTCAAAAAATTCTTATTAGTTTTATTTTATTCTTTTATGCTCCATTCAGAAGTTCATTATTGCTTGATAGGTATCGTTGATAGGATACTAAGAGGTTACACGGGTGAATTATATTACTTATAATATATTCTTTGTGCGGATTTGTTTTTACCCCGCATTTTTTTTTTTGGTCATACATTTTGCAAACAGGATAATCGAAGAAATCAGTTCAATTTCTATCTTGGTAATAGCTAATTCTAATATAATGATAATAAAATTATAAGTAAACAATTATGCAAAAATTAGTTCAAACATAGTATTTGAAAAAAAAATACCCGTATTCCTCCGAAAATAAGTTCTCCTTTTTTGAACTTAATGTTGGCCAAGATGGTTATAATTCAGGCCAAATTTTGCAGTTATTATTTTCGGAGGAATACGGTACTTTTTTGCCAATTTACCTTTATTCTTTGTGATATACAATAATCTTTGTGATTTTTCTGTTTAAATTTCAGCCTTTTTTGTAATAATAATTGCTTATAATTTAAATAATAATAATTAAAAAAAAAAGAATAAATATCAAGTAAACAAAAAAAATAAAAAAATTCTGCAATAATGATACAAGTTAATCCTTTTTGATCAAGCCTATTTATAAAATCAAGACGAAAAGAAAAAAAGAATTTTTGACTTTCACAAGAAATCAATATTTAGAAATTATGGCTTTCCACATTATAAAAATGCATTATTTTACATTGTCCCATTCAAAATAGCAGATTTGTATATTATACTATATAACGATAAACATTACTCTTCGTTAAAGAAAATACTCAGTTTTAATAAATAAATAAAAAAAACCGGAAATCACAAACTATGAGCATTTTATTTTTTTAACCCAAAAAGTAAACTGCGTGGATGCGGAGAAATATGCAAAGATATGCAGATACACTAAACCGTTTACAATCATAGAAAAATGCATAAAGAACAATAGATTATTTATGTGAAAATATTAAATGATGAGCTTGCCTATCTCAGCAAAAATTTATTAGCTTGTGAAAACGTTTGGGGCTGGTATAATTGGCTATATATATCTATATATATATTTATTGATTATCAATTGATAGTTGATAAATTTATTTACTCGTCAGCATAAGGCGAACATGATTAAGCTTTGTAAAATATAACGATAAAGTAAATATTGTATATAATTTACCTTTATTATTATGTTGTGCAGAACTTTTAAAATCTACAATTGTACTGAATTTATCCAATCAATTAATCTAATTTTTAGAAATATGATTTTGGTTCCATAATAGGTTATTTGTCGATATGTATGTAAAATAAAGATAACAAATAGTGGGTGAAACATATAATTGAAGCACGGAGAAAGAGCTAATAATAGAAACTAATATTCATTTCGGTTATCGTTATCGAAATATCTGATGAATGTTCCATTCCGTTATCGTTATCAATTACTGCGACGCCACAATAACTCCGAATCCGAATCCGAAATATCGGTATGCGGGTGATATCGATATATCTTTATTATCAACCTTTCACTTCTGAAAAGAATTTTTTTCGAATTTTCGTAACTATAAATAACCAATAAAACGTTATTAATTTGTCAAATTAATCGATACGATTTTGATAATTTAAACCAATGAGATATGCCAATTTCAACATCATCTCCATAATTATGTGATGGTATATTAATAATACAATTTTACATAATAAAGTACGCACCATTTTCATATGAAAATATTCCTATTTGAGAATTAACTGGAAAAAATTTTTAAATTAAAAATAGTATCACAAATACCTGTGATACATATTTAAATTTTCCTTAATGTTCTTGATCGTAACAAGTTTTTCATTTGTTTTTTTTTTTTTTGCTGCACATCATATTATTTCTATTGTATTTGATGAAATTGAATATCCCAAATTCTGTAGCATTATGACAGAGATCCGTCGATTTTTTTAACCGCTAACCTTTGCTTTATTTTTAAGGGGCTAATGCATTGGGAGTACATTTAATGGTACGCTGGGAGAGTGTTAGCCAGAACTTTTTGTGCATTTGCGTATAGTTGAATATTATAAGTTGTTTCATACTGTATTATTTTTTCATCATTGTTTTAGATTCTTCGATATAGTGAGATTAAGCTTAAAAAATCAATCTATATTAAAAATTCTCTCGGTATAGTGGACCATTCGATATAGCAGATAGTGAATTTGATCAATAGATGTAGCACCGAATTGTTAGTCAACGGACCAATCAATCACTTCACTATAAAAGAATTGTAAGTTATATATTTAAATTTTAATTATATTTATATCGATATATACTGAGTAAATGCATAGGTTGAACCCCGTAAAATAAGCAAGGACTATGGTCAAAATATCGACAAAGGCCTCTACTTAGCATTATTTGGCTAATTAAATTAAACATTTCCATCTTGTTAGTTGATTTGTTCCTTATTCATAATCTTTTAATATAAATGAAAGGATAAGTGTAAGTGGAATTTTTTTTTAAACAAACAAATAATTTATAAATTTGATATAAAAGATAATGCAAAATTTAAGATTAAAAATCCACTCACCTCTTCTGTACATTTATATTTCCTAATTTGTTAAATCAATTTAGAATGTAAAACAACACAAATTTGATTTACGCATACGATAATATCGAACACTGAACTGTTTCGTCAAACAAAAGAATTCCCGCCTGAAAATCAATGCCAAAAAGTTTCATTAAAAAAATGGTTTCAAAAGGCCGCAATTTTAAAAAAATATGATCGTTAGATTTGTAGTTACACTAGATGGATTACTGCCTTTCCTAAGAAGGATCTTATAATAAGATCATGGTAAATTCTAAAGTGATAATTAAAATAATGAAAAAACCGTCAAAAGAAAATTCATCTATTCTTGATACACCTTACTTAAATTTCATTTTTTTAATGAACTTGTAATTTTAAAGGTTAGCTCATGAAAGGACTGTTGTACGTAATCGACTCTCCAAATGCCCAATTTTAAGTACAATTCTTGATAGAATTCTAAAATGCAGGACAACTTTTGGTCCCCAAAACATATAATGACACCAAGAAAAGTCTGGAAACATCAGGCATCATCACTCCTATGCATTTTCTAAACGCGAGTCTGAGTTGGTTTAACGCCCTATCATATAATTACATATATTAGATCATAATATTAGACAAGTGACGTAACTTTGTGCAATGATTACTGCCGGAAATCTTTCCTTAGACAAGTGACGTAAAAATTAAGATATTTGTTAAATAAGGCAATGATTGCTGTCGAAAAACTCTCCGGAATATAGGTAAATGTGGCGTAATGTTGTTATCAGTTGATCTTGCTTGCATTATTTAATTATAATAAGAATAAAGCCTAATGAGCTACGTAATAATATTCCTAATTTCGTTTCTGGTAAAATTATTGTGGCCAAGATAATTGTGGTTGATTTCGTATTAGTATATTGGCGTTTAATATACCTAAAACTTAGGATCTTGTTATAGTCAGAAATTTCTCGACGATCTGAATGAAAGTGGTGGCTTCATTTCTGTATGATCTCATTTCTACGTTCTATATTATTGCCCTCTGAAAATTGGTATATTATTTGTCTATCGGTAAGACGAAGCACAGGTTCTTGGTGAATAATATGCCATTGTTTTACGCTGACCGAATATGTTTAACCATTCTCAATTTTAGGAAAATAAAAATTTGCTATTTTCCGAAATCTCTTCGATTTCATCTTAAGAATCACAAAATTCTACGGATACTATATCACTATCTTCAGAAGCACAGTCTGGAGATAGAGATGTAATTTTGAAGAGTTAGGTGTTAAGTGATTCTTTTAAGACTAGACCTAAGAGATTTCAGGAAACGAATAAATTTTTAATTTGTCCTAGAATTTAAAACAGCTGAAAATCTTCGGAAAATTTGATTCCGGTTCGGAAGATCCGATTTACTATTTAATGTTGTCTTTCTCACGAAAGAAAGTGTCACATAAGTGATATGTGTGTGTGTGAACCTGCGTAATGATAATGTTTAAAGAAACTTGGCCGGACAAGTAGCTCCTGGTTCTAAAACAGACACAACTGCGTAATAAAATGTTAGCGCCTCACTAATGTTTATAATAAACGATAAGTGTTTTTTGAGCAATAAAGTTACTGTATCATCAAATAAATATACACAAATAATAATATTATTAGTAATCTTCCTGCGGTAACACCGTCATTTCAAAGATAACAACGTAAATTTGAAAATTATATTTACCCAAAAACGCCTTATCCATGATAAATGATTTCTCTTCGTTGGACAACAGTAAAAATCGAATCGCTAAACAGTGAAGTTTTTTTTGAATACTATATTTAAGGGTAATCACGTGATTAAGGCTATTTCTCAATATATATTATTTATTAAAGTCTAATATATACAAATTGGTTTGTTTCAAGTTTTTAAATGGGTTTTCATATCTTTCTCATCAAAAATAACGTGAAATCTTTGTCATCTATCTTACGTACATAGCAAGTTTTGATTGTTTGAGAAAAGCGAAGCAAAAATTGCTGTTATCATCCTATCTCTTTGTATAAATGAATCGATAAAGAATAATCTACATGATATAATGAAAATTCAATCCCAGTGAGATAATGATATCAATGATGTATGTGATTATTAATAACAATTTTAAAATTTGAATGTGTATATATAAATCAATCCAAAAAGTTTTTTTTCCATTTCAGGAACGCGATATCTATGATAACAACCTCATATATTAGCGATTAATAACATATATAAAAAAAAATTTTTTTTGTGTACATGTATATAAAAATATATTGAAGATACAATAATGGATATAGTAAATACTGTATAAATTAATATTTATTTATATATATTTATCAATATCAACTATCTATTAATCAAGTGTATAAAAACCTCGGCTTTTTTAGTCGTTTCTTTTTTTTTTTTTTTTCTCGGCCCTTCAGTCACTAGACGAATTCTCTAAGGTAAAATAATCACATCTCTTTTCCTAGACAATAAAAAAAAAAAGCTCTTCCAGAGCTAGATAATAAATACAATTTCTTTTAATATTTGCTATCATTACTTTTCATCGACTTTTTTCAAAAAAAAAAAATTTACATATAAATTTATTTTATACATATAATAAATAAAAAAAGAATCCCTTAAATTTTTTTCATTTTTTCATTAAGAAATAATTATTTTTTTTTATAATATAGTGAATCTCATTTTAAGCGAGTATTCACTTGCTTATATATTAAAATATTTTTTATGAACGTAAAATCGTTCTCTTTTTTATCGTATAAATTCCTAGTACGGATTTTATACTTTCAAAGCGCGTTTTTTTTTTTATGTTTAATTATCATCCACATTCATAAATTAAAAACATCCCTTTATATTTTTCTTTCTTTACGATAATCGTATAGACGCATTTATTACAAAATATATAATTTGACGCTAATAAGTTACCTTCTATCTTTTTTCATTCTCTTTAGACCATCGATAAATAATATTGATATTATCTTTATCCACCATGCCTTTCGTACCACCCAAGTCGCTCAATAAACAGGATCAAGGCACTGCTCCAGTTGGCAACCAAAATTATCGCGGGTGGCCCTTGGCAAAAATAACCTTTGGAATATCAAAAAAGAAACAAGATGATTTAAATACGAACGCCATTAATCATTCGTTCGCAAGTCAGTCTATCTCTACCTCCTCAACGAATACGACTACGAATAAGACAACGAATAAGGCAATGAATGAAAAGAAATCTGAACCAAAATTTATTTTTAAAAATAAATCAGATGAATTAGATCGTGATAGTGCCATTCAACAAGTTAAAGATATATTATCTACCTCTCCTCAAATATCATCGTCCCCAAGAAGGAAATCAGCACCTGAATCATATACAAAAAAATTAACTCTCCCATCTCTCAAAGTCGGTTTACTTACTCCAATTTCATCTGAAGTTCCTTATTTACCTAGGAAAAAAAGTGGTGAAGTAGTTAAATCATCACTTAAAAAGGGTAAATCTGAACCAACGACCCCCACTTTCCCAAAATACGTACATTTTAATACCGATTTAGAACAAGTCAAATTATTCAGGGGAGCCCAAAAGCCACGGGCAGTTAGTGCTGAAGTATCTTCGGATGAATCCGATGACGAAGATTTTGACCTTTCAATGTCAGACTTGGACAGTGACAATGAAGACGATGATATTAATAATAAGAATAAGGACGATGAACTCTTAATAACACTTCCAAATATGCCCTTAATAACTACAGCTCATAGATCAAAACCAGTATTTGTTGATGCGATCTATTTGTCTCCAGATAAACGAAAACTTAAAGGTCGTGTTCAAGTTCAAAATATAGCCTTCCAAAAGAGTGTTGGGGTTAGGTATACATTTGATTTTTGGCAATCGGTGTCGGAGGTATCAGCCACTTATGCTGAAGGTGCCCCAGATAGAGATAAAGATAACAAGAATAGTTTTGATCTGTTCGTCTTTGCCATAGACCTAATCGATAATTCAAGGAATCAAATTGATGGCAAAACTATGTATTTCGCGGTTCATTATATAGTTAATGATCGTGATTATTGGGATAACAATAACGGATCAAACTATCAAGTAAACTTTAGGAGAAAGGAGATTTCGTCATCACAATTAGTATCATCTAAAAAGCACAATAATTCGAAATCACTACCTTCAACTTCCTCTAAATGGTCAACTCCGACTAATTGTGCAAGGAATTTTGAAGAATCACCACCAGTTCGTTCCCCGCCTATCATGAATTCATCATCAACTTCATTGACCATAAAAAAATCTATGGGTGGCCGTTATGACATTGGCCTCTCGTTGATAGCAGCTAGCACTATCAGACCTAATCCTATCAACACTAATCGTACTTATCAACAACAATCTTATTATTGCAATGAGAGCTTTTCGGCATTTTTCCCTGGTAATTGTATTGATGGTATGCCAGTAACAAAAGAACCAACAGATAAGGCATCATGGGAAAAAAATTCACCTAATGGAATTGGACTTGGTTTCGAAAAGTTGAACACTGCTTCAAATCCAATCGCTATACCTTCAGCAAGACCTGCAATTGGATCAAGCTCTTATTGTGAACTTGTAAAACAATATTGCTTCTATAGTGGTTCACCACCAGTTATGACTTAAAAAAAGCTCAAATGGTCAATGTCTCAAAGATTTTTTTATGCTTTGAATGCAGAGGAAATGATAGTTGGTATTTCGAATTTTTTTTGTACTTAATTTGCCCGTAATGTCTTCACTAGAAGCGTTACTTTATTATAAATTTTTAATATGAATGGCAAATAAAGGGAAATTCGTACAGCATCATTTTAAAGCATTCTTCATTATATTAGGATAAAAATAAAATAAAAAAAGAAAAAATAAAAAAAATCGTGCATTCAATTATATAATTATTATCAATTCATGTAGCTATATAAAAACAAAATTATCTATTTCTATTTTTTATTTTATTTTGACGTAAAAAAGGAATGTTTTTATGATCAGGGTTTGAGGACGACGAAAGTAGGATGGATGTGACGCGCAGGCGGATAGGTGGGATTAATGCGCAGGGTCGTTCTCTGAATTGAAAAAAAAACCTTTTGTAAAAAGTATTCCAATGATCGTAGAACCTATAATACATCCCTATTTTCTTAGTAATTATTTTTTACGTAGAAAAAAAAAAAAAAAAAAAAAAAATTCTCCTTGCCGTTTTAACAAGATGCCGTACTCCAAATTAATGATCAAGAAACTTGTATATTAAAAAAAAAATTCTTGATCGATTTATTGAGATCTGCATAATGAAATGTCATCATCATTTTATTACGATTATCATTATAGGGTTCTACAATTTGTTCGTATGGTGGATAAACTGGTGGTTCGTTACGAAAAATTAACGTTCTTGAACATTTATCATTCCTTTTTTTTTTAATTTTAAAAATCTCATTTAGTTTAGCATTCTGCATTGTATAATGGTAATTTAACTGGGAGGAAGAAATAATCTTTTGCGATAATAAGGTGAATAAAGAAATAATAAAGATTCCTATGTTGAGGAAATTAGAAATGTTATTGAATATGATTTTCGCCTGCTACTATTGTTCGTTATTGAATCAATTTTTCGCGAGAAATTAAGAATATCGCGTCATCTTGTATTATAATAATATATATATATAAACTTGTATTATAATAATTTGAACACGTTTTTATTTTAATATAAATTTATTTTATTGATCAGTATATATTAAACATAATTTAAATTGATAAATAAGTACGTACGTACGTACATATTAATGTACGTGTTAAAAAATGTCTATCTGCAATATGTGATAGGCACATAGATTCATTATGAAAATTCTGATCCGATAGATATTGAAAATTAACATTTTGAATCAATTTATTTATATTTATTTATATTATCCATATAATAAAAAACCAATTTTTTTCTTTTTTTTTTTTTTTATCGATAAATGTATAAATGTAAAACTGGTAAATTTTTAAGGGGAAAAGCTCTTACTCCACATTATTTTTTTTTAGAATAAGCGTATGCATTATCATGAGAACCTGAGTAAAATATTCTAAAAAAATTTTTTTTTATTACTAGTAACTTTATCTTATCGACATAAAGAAAAATGTTACATCAGATACGTACTTATTTAGCACGTTCAATAATAATATAAATTAATATGCTTATGATCTTGATTATTTACTTATATGCATGCTAATTGTGGAATTCTTATAAGAATTTTTTTTTATTTTAATAAAAAAAGTAAATATTTGCCAAATATTTTTTTTATGATAACAAGTATCACCTATTTTACAGTAACGTCTAAATATCCTTGGTGTTGGTGATATTTTTTTGATCAGTCAGCTGACTTTGTAGTGAGTTGACGTAAAACTGACATCGGAGCAATATAAACTTCGTACAATAGTACTACAGCTTGAAACGCCGCTAATATAAATAATTTCAATAAATCGCTATGCTATAAAACAGCATTAAATATTATCAGGGTTGTTAATATGTATATATTAGAGTGACTTATGTGTATAAAACATACCACACCGATATGATCTATACGCCACGCCACACCAGATCATTACGATAAAGTAGTAACACTGGTGTGTAGTATCCATACCATCTGAAAAAAATAAACATATTAATAAATGATCTTATTAAAAATGGTTGCCACGCCAAGAAGGATAATGACAAGGAGTGGCCTTTGTGTAATGTGTTTAAATGATAGAGCATTAAAAAGGAAATACACATTTGTACAATAAATATGCTGATCCTCTTAAATAGCTGATTATCAATGTTTCTCCGGGTAACATTCTATGAACATTCTATGAAATGCTTTTTTTTTTTATACCTCTCGATTATTGCAAATGAATTTACTGACATTAAAAGGATATTTTTAAATAAGTTTAGCGCTTTAGTTTATCACCATATCTAGAAGGAATTCCACCTTCGCAATGTTAAATTTAGTGTAATTCTGGAAGATCATTATTTATCGGCTATTACTAAGCTGATAAATTTATTGGCTTAGTTGGCTTAGTTGGTTAGTCGGAATTTCCTAAAAATTAGCTTTTAACCTTGCTCGTTCACTCTGTCTACGTCGGAAATTTTAGGAATGGCACAATCGTTTTTAACGTTGGTAAAATCAAATACAGTATATTGTATATACTGTATTTGTTTTAGCCAATTTTTTTTATAGAGCGTGTAATAAAGTCAATAAAGTCACTAGACGCAAATTTCTAATTGCTACGTAAATAATATGCCTAATTTATGCTAACATTAAAGTTTGCATCAGGTATCTTTTTTTAAAATTATCCTTTTTGTTGTATGCTATTGGTTCTCTGCATCATTTACAAAATCATTTTCTTAATGATTTAATGAATTACTATTTTAAATTGAAAATTCTTTCATAAAATGTCCAATGCTTCAAAAACTACTTTTTTACGAATAAAATGATGCAATTATTTAGTTATAACACAAATATTTTCATCCTAACTAATAAAATTGATAAAATTGATAGTTGTTTGATCATGTGATACAAAAACTTAACTAAATACTAGCGTTAGATATCATAATTCTTTCATTTAGAATATTAGAATATTCGTGTAAATAAGTGAATAATTAATTCATACAGGGTAACTACAAATATAAATAATTTTACAATTATAGTATCTTTTTATATTAAAATATATTTGCTGTTAATATGTATATAACTGATGTTGACTCATTTTGTAACTAGTAATTAGTAAACGTGTATAATATACAGTATATATATATATATATACTATATATAATAAAAAATAAAAAGTAAATTAAAAATATCTTTATTACTAGTAATAATAGCTATAGAAGTATAATTAACCAATTATATTGTATAAATTACGCCTTCAAATAAGAGAATCACAGTAATACAGATTTACTACATATATCATATAGGCGAATTTGAAATTGTAGTTATAACTGAGGTATTTGCTGTATGCGATTTGATTGGTCGATTTTAAGCACTGAATATGCGCATTTGCAAATACTGGTAGGGTACAGTATCATAGTGTTATAATGCTAGTAAAGCGCGATAGCGCCTTACTAGGATTAGAACACTATGGTATCCATATCGGCGGATTTACGGAATTGAAATTGGACCCTAAAAATGGTCACCAAAATACGTTTGTTTACAAAAATTGATGGTTTAACTTGTAAAATTATATGAAATTTGGGGTCTTAAAAAAAGGCCCAATTCCGTAAATCCGCCGATATGCGTAGTAACTTTTATCCGGTATTTATATTTATTGAATTTGCATTCCAGCTGTTGACCGGCGTTAAATTTTTATGCACATGGGTTACACAAATT
>CAJVPY010002314.1:0-16524 GCA_910591965.1 Dentiscutata erythropus | reverse complement strand
GCTATCGTTATAAGCCTGCGATCCGTTTTCTTCAGCTATCAATAGATTTAGGCCCTTATATGTATTATTTTTTAAAAATTAGGCCCTTGTATGTAATTATTTTAATTTGGGCCTGTATTTGTAATTATTTTCACTTTCTTTGCAAATTCCCCTAAATTTTTTCTAATTTACTATATTGATAAATATATAAACTTTTAATGTCGTGAAAGATTCACTACATACGCAGGAAAAATGATTATCAAATTGTGTTGGAAAATAAATTATGCTAATACAATTTTTGAACCCAAATATGTAGGAATGGCTCATATTATGGTTAAGGTAACATGAAAACAGTAAGATACTCATTAAATGATTGAATGAATAATTATTTACTTGCTAAGTAATTTTATTCAATCCAATCGTTATAATTTATAAAACCTTTTTCCTAAACTATTGATCGAGAATCACGAAGAATCTGAAGAAATGAGCGGTTATCTCGTAATTAATGGGGTCGAGAAGGTCATTCGTTTATTGTTGGTACAACGGAGGAATTATGTTATGGCTATTATCAGACTGTCATTAGAAAGCCGTGCGCATCATATACTGTATCTATTCGTTGCACTAGACAAGATCAGACGACTATGACAAATATTATACATTATTTAAAAAACGGTAATTGTATGCTTAGGTTTTCATAAGAATACATAATTCCAGTAATATTAATTATGAAGGTAGAACATAATTATTGTAAATATAGATATTTAAATTTAAAACTAATAATAATAATAATAATATATCCCTTCTTAGGCTTTGATTGAGATCAATTATAAAGGAATTATTGAGCAGTTGGTTCAGGGAGAATGTTTAAATACTTTCTTAACAGGTTGTGTGGAACTTATGCTTCAAGAGTTTAAATCATTTGGCATTCAATCCAAAGAACAATGTGTTAGTTTCTTAGGTGAAAAGTTGCGCATCATCTTTTCTATTTCACCATCCTATTCTCACAAACAGCTGGTGGCCGTATATTAAAAAGGTGATATTAGTTCATCTTAAGTATAATCGAAATAAGTTCAATCTATTGATGAAGGTAATCCGTTTAAATGCATGCATGAGTATAATTGGAACTTGTTTCAAATTCTTTAATTGAAATTTATATCCTACTCGCTTATAAAAGTTTTATGATTCGTAAGCTGCATTCTCTTGTTGCTGGTTGCGTATTCTAATTTATATTATTGTGCTATGTTCTTTAGCGTAATTACGGCTAAACTACAAGGTTATAGTCGATATGGTACGAATTTGTACCCGCTTAGACATTTGGTACAAATTCGTACCTGGCTTGGACGAATAGGTACAAAATTGTACCGGATGCAAATTTGAATCAAGGTTCGAATTTAAACCAATGTATGACATTTCTATATTCGGTAATAGTGTTTTTACTTCTAATACTAACTATATAACAATAAAAATAGAAATAGAATAGGAAATAAAAAATAATAATAATAATAATAATAAACGTGATCTTCCGAGCCTCCACATACCCCGGATGGTGACCGTGTGGATTGCTCAACCACCTTCCCCACGCTTGTAGGATCATTACTATCAAACCTAACGTAGAAATGGTTCCATTTATATTAGCAGAAATGGGTATTGTAAACAGATTAGCAACAGACTAAAAAAAGTTTTTTATATATACAGTTGGATAGGAAATTTCTGGGCTGGGCTGGTATGAATCAGGACATGCGCAATCAATTGTGAATAAATTGCGATAGCTAAAATTTGAAGATGAGGTATAAAAAAACTTATCATTATATTATAATTAGTTATATTACATATATTTAACCATGGTTGTACTACTTAGATTTTTATTGACCTTGAAATCGGATATGTTCCACCTTCTAATGGTGGTCAACATTCGGGTATTTTCTGAACAAGCACGTATGATGCGATCTGTTAAATACCTTGCTAATAATGAGGTTGATCGTTTTAGCAGGTATTATGACGTTCTATGACGAAATAATGTAGAGTTTGGAACCGGTTTATTTTTCATATATTAAACCCAGTTTTAATCGGTTTAACATATGAAAAATAAAACCGATTCAAAACTCTAACATAATGTTGCGTTAAAAGTTTGGATCAAAATCAAATTTTTTTGTAAAATAGGTATATATGAACATTGTGTGTTTAGAGTAAGATGTCATCAAAGATGTAACAACCCACATAGAGATTGAACCCACAAACATGTTAAGTATTCTAGTTAATTTAACACCATTTTCAAAGTCCTCGTAGTATATATCAATGCCAAGTAAGATTTTGATAGACTAAATATATAAAAAAATGACTAGGTTGTTTTAATTAATACATTCTTTATAAAGATGACAAAACAAACGGTGGGTACACCCTCAACCGCAATAATGCATCGAACGGCAACAAATTATATCGACTTCAGACTGGTCAAACCCCGATAGTACGACCATTGCTTCATAATACTCTTGGTCTAGATGGGTTTCCTAATGGGACAAATACCATTATAGCTGTGATTTCATATACTGGTATTACTTATTTAACACTAGAATATTATAAATAAATTTTATAATTAATAAATTATACATACAATAGGGTATTATATGGATGATGCAATGATTATCAATAAATCTGCTCATGAAAGAGGGTTCAAAATATGGTACCATATACAAATCTGAGATAGTCAGTCATGATGAATCTAGGTCTCGGTGCAGACGCACCACCTTCATTGCGAGAAAAGCTTAATAATGATGGTTTACCGTTCATCGGAACACGATTAAAAATTGGTGATCCTTTATGTGCATATATAGATGGCACACAGGGTGGTAAAACAATTGTGAAACAATATAAGGATCATAAGATGCATATGTAGATAAAGTTATATTACTAGGAGATGACTCAGGCGTATATGAAGTTCAAAAGGTGCAAATAATGCTAAGAATTCCGAGACCTCCTGTAATAGGCAACAAATTTTCTTCTAAGCATGGTCAGAAAGGTATTTTTTCTCGATTATGGCTCCAGTTTGACGTGTCATTTACTGAGAGTTGCACGCAACCCGATGTTATTTTCAATCCACATACTTTCCCATCACGTATGACTATTGGCCGGAAAATGTGGTGCTATGTTTGGTCAAGATTCTACACCATTTAGATTTAATGAAGAATTTACTGCAATAGATTATTTTGGAGAACAGCTTGTACGTGCAGGATATAGCTAGGTTAACAGGAGCTGTTGTGAGTCCGAAGCCTAACATATTATTACTGTTATTAATATTAATTAATTATCGGCCAATAAAAATAATATCACGGCGGACAGACGGTGCAGTAGTGACGATAATATAAGAATATGCACGTATGGTATCAGGTGAGGGGAATCCAGGACATTTTGAAGTAATTGCTTGTCTATTGAAAGTCCTCCGCTACGCTCCGGACAATTACCATAAAAATAAGCCAATGTATAGCGGAATTATCGGTGAAGAATTTCAAGTGGATATTTATATTGGTGTTGTGTATTATCGACGCCTTCATCATATGGTATCGGATAAATGGCAAGTTAGATCAACTGGGCCTATTCATAATCTTACAATGCAACCAATTGAAGGTCATAAAAGAAGTGGCAGATGATTATAATAGCTACGTTGTAGATTTGCAGCTTGCTTTCGCATTAGTAAAAATATAGAACAGTTTAGAACAATTTGGAACAATTTAAGAATTTTTAGAGCATCCAAAAACAAGTCTTTTTATTTTAGGATAATCCGAAAATAAACTTTACTCCCCACTATAAGAAATAACCTTGATCGAACAGTAAAAAAAAATTAAGATCCTTCACTACGAACTTTGATGATCAATGATTGCCTATTCACAAAACCCTTAATTCTAAAAATTTCTTTAAACAATAAACACTAGAGAATGTTATGCTATGTTATTCTGCAGATTACAGTATTTTAACACACTACTGCAATATTTAGATACAACAACATTATGGTATTTCAATATAACAGCATAACGACATCACGGCATTATGGCATTGCGGCATTATGGCATTGTGGCATTACGGCACAAAGCAATTACAGCAAATAATACAGTACATGCCGTAACTGTATTAATTTTCAAATTAATTCTACTGCCAACACTAGGCTAAGCCGCTAAGCCATTAAAAATATAATGCCGTAAAAATTCAATCAACTAGTATGTGTAACGAATTTCAGGGGCGAAGTTCCAGGCTTAGCTTGTGTCATGGGTTAATCGCCCCGGGATTTTGTGATGCTGGGTTCGGTTAGGTAACCAATGACCAACCAATCAGATGAACCCTTTCATACGTTATTTGTTTATTTTTTCCTTTAAAAAAAGACTCAAAAAACGTTACAGATTTAAGTATCAACCTCAAATTTCTTCCAAGCAATTTTGTCATCAAAATTATATATTATACAGTCAACTTTATTATAGTGAACAGAAATTATTATAATAAAAAACTAAATATTTCTCATAACGTAAAGATGTAAGCGTTTTTAAGCGTTATTGAGTAAATGTTTTTTTTTTTTAATAAGTGCAAAAGAATTAAAATATTGAGAATTGATCGATCAAGAAACCAAAGAAAGTGGTATTTTGAATAAATGCTTAGTGGCTACGAATATACATTACGCTAAATCAGTGCACCAGAAGAGATTTTATAGGAATATATTGATTACCAACTGAAATCTCTCAAATGCATTATGGCAATGCACATGATGCTCTTCAAAAAGAATGACTCTAGGTGATGCAAAAATAAAGTAGATAAACAAGGTAGAGAAGTAGCTATAAAAGATACTCATTTTTTAGATAAATCAAAAAATAGAGTAAAACAAGCATTGCATAACAATAAGCTTTTAAAAGGAATGAGAACTGTATTAGATGAATGTGGATTTAATAACCGTATGCTCTGAAAATGAATTAGAAGGATTGCTAATTAGAGATCTTTAAATAATAATAAAGAAGACGAGGGAATCAATTAGATTGGTGGAAGCACAATCAGGGAAGGTCGTTTATAAGAATAGGAAATTGGAAATATTAAAAAATTTTTTTTAAATAATAGATTTTTTTTTTCAATGTAATAAATCTTTATTATATTAAATAAATTAGCTGAATTGTGACTTTGCTTGATTGTGCCAAGCACTAATCATGAGGTATTCAGTAAAGTAGTACTGTACAACAGTATAGATTCAGACGGACATATGAAAATTATACTAAATTTTGATCGTACATACGGTTAATATATTAGCAGTTAGACATCACTTTCAAATTTTCGTCAATTAATAATAATTGACACTGTAAATTTTATACCGATTAAAATGTAACGTACATACATAAATCTAAAGTATATTTAATAAAAGCATTTTTCAATTTAAAAGAATTTTTTTTATTGATTTTTATTAAATGCTTAACCTTTGAAAAAATTACTGACAACTATGTAAATGGTCGAATGTTCGAAAAAAATAATGAAATATATTAATTATTCAACATATGATCATTGTTTATATGGTTTAAAAACTCACAAAAGCCAAGCTTTATTTGGTTCTAAATACCTTTAATTGGAGTTATCGAAGAGTTGAATATTCAGTTGGATAAACGTAACTGTAGTTATTCTATTGAAAATTTTGCGAAACATGGTACCTCACAGACTCAACTAATAAGACCTCTTCGAATATCATGAAACATCTAATAAGAAATTGGTTAAAATAATGGTACAGTAATCACTTATCATAATATGAAATAAAAACCCTTCTTGTTGTAAAAACAATGCATTTTCGTATCTTCCAATGTAGTTGAGCCATAAAGTTTCCTTAGCTTTCGAAATAAAAGGATGCTGGGAATTTCGTTGCACATAAATTAAAGTAAGATAAAGTTTTTTTTAAAAAAAAAAATAATATAAGACCTTTCGAAAAAATGATGCATCCATCTTCCCAAGAGGATTAACAAGGTGTTTTTCGTCCTTTCAAGTTCACAGCGACAGTTACACCAATAGGTAAATGAAGTAGTCTTGATTTGTTTTTTATGGTAAATATATGAATAAACATCTTCTTTTTCTCAAGTGTTAATGAACTTGCAAAAACTTCTTCGGGGTCACTTACTTCTAATTCATTAATTATTTGAGAAATATCCACCTCTTCGGATTTTGCAGCATTTCCTTTTTGCTTGCAAATATCACTTAAAATTTGATCTTCACGTTTTCTTTTTCGGCTGAACAAAGGTTTGAATTTTCCATTTTACGATATTCAAAAATTTTCAACGTAAATAGTTATTATTAATCAAATGTCGTCAATTATTAAATTTAATGTCAGAAAATAAATTTAAAACCCGATTACGTACATGATTTTGTTGACGATACTAGGTGGTCTACTTCCTCGACAACTATTTTCCAGGCAATTATTTCCCGACATAACCATTTCACCGACAATCATTTCTCTATTTCCCCAACAATCGCGTCATGTTGGAAATGGTTGTTGGGAAAATGGTTATTCGTGGAAGTGGTTGTCGGGTAAATGTCGGTAAACCTTTAGAATCTCGGAAATTTTCCTCGTTCTTATATATTAAAATGAATAATTTGGCTATTTTATAATAAAATTTTAAATTTGACTACACAATATATATATAAATTAAAATTCAATTTGGCCGCTAAAATTTTATTTGATGGGACTAGGTTGTCCGCACTGTATTGTGCGATAAACAAAAGAAAATTTAAAATTGTATCATTCAATCTTATAGGAATTATTACATGATTCTAGAAAATTACATATAAATATTTCTCTAATGTATTATAATTACATTAAGCAAAGCAAACAATACGCCATTTCTTTAACCATGCTAATTGTTCCTTGAATGATACTTTTTTTTACTTAACTCTACCTTTTCCGAATGCAGAGCTAAATTTATAAAATCACAAAAAAATAAAGAATAACCAAATACAGTACGACCAAATCGTTTTTTATATATTAAATTTTAACTTCGCAACAATAAGCCTTTTCAAATCACTAAATACAAGAATAGCTTTTTTTATCATGATTTAAGACGGTGATTGAAATCAGTGGCTTACCTGTGCTAAAATAAATGGGTGTTTAAAAATTCCCATTTTTGTTTTGAGATTCTGAAAGCAGAAAACAAAATAGATGTATTTTACTGATAAATATTGTCATCATATTAAATTTATAAACCACTTATTTCAAAACAAATATATCACCAAATCAACATTAGTTCAGAATCACTCTATTATCTGAATTAAATTATAATATCGATCAATTTCAATCGTCTATTTCACAACAATTATTAAACCACTTCATGAGTAAAATAAATGTTATATCTCAAGAAATTGACGATAATCAAAGTAACTCATCTGAAAAGAAAATTTTTTATTCAATCGACCTATAAAAAAGACACGAGATCCGGTTCGGGAATATGTAAATACTGATATACAGTATTACAATATAAAAGGCTATGGAAAGTTTGGCATATATAAAAAAGTTATAACATGAACATTGTTGTAATTTAAAGTAAAAGTTATAATTAGTTGTAGCTCATTTACAGATGCGTCAAGTTCCGTCTGCACCTTTAATCTCAATATGAATTTTCGAATTCTAATCAATATATTTAATATAAACTGAAATTCTCTTAACATTCAATTTTATTAGTACACGTAATTTACACGTATGTTAGAATCAATAAAAATTTGATCTCGTCATACAACTAAGGTTGTCCAAATTTATGTATTTTTCAAAGTGATTATCATGACGATGAAATTTTTGTAATTCTACTCATAAATCTAAGAGTTTATATAGATGTAAACTATAATTGGTGATAAAATCATAATTTCCTTTATTTATTCATAAAATATATTGATATAATAAGTATAGTATAAAGTTAAATTCTAATTTCATAAAATATATTGCTATATAAGTATAGTATAAAGTTAAATGGTAAATTCATAAAATATATATCAAAAAATAAAAAATAAATTTTTAGAAAATAAAATGACGCATTTTTTCACAATAAAAGTTTCTATTTCTTCGACGACAAAGTTAACATCATTTAAAATTTCCTTTTCATAATTATCTTGTACGCAAGATCCATTAATTTATATTTTAATTCGTTACCTAATTTTTGTTAAAATAAACAAACTTAAAGAACTTTAAAAATAGCAAGTAATCTTACATATTTTTCGATATAGTTAACCAATTTATCAAGAACTAACTCGTCGCATGCAACAAGAAGTTTAAGAATAGTGAAACATGATTGTTTAGTTAAATCAAGAATTCCTGTATAGAGGAATCTTTAAAAACAAAATAATAAAGAGTAAGAAATGTAGGAATTCAATCAAGGTTCAAACAATAATTGGAACGTACTGAAGTATCAATTCAAATACAGCCGGAGAGATATTTAGTTTTTTAAAAGTGAAAGAACCGTTTATATAGTTTACCCATTCACCAGATAAAGCAATTTTAAAATAGATTGATCTAGCACGTAAAATATTCGAGTGTACTTTAAATTTTTTAGAATTAGAATCTTACTCCAGCATGAATAATAACATCGCAATAACTTGATTCATATAAAAGTAGTTTAAAATCGTCTGAAAGATCTTTCAAGAATTCCGTAGATATTATTATTACTTGAAAATAAGAATGGAAAGTGAAAGATATAATTTATCGTATTATTTTGCAGAGAAGTATTTCTGATTTGTTTTGTAATTTTTGTTCGTATAAAAGTATTTCTTATTTATAATTTTTGTACGTATTTTTGCAATTTTTGGTCTCTAACATTTCTGCAGATATATGTCATCCGACTATTTTACGACCAATGAAAACTGTAGATATGGAAATTCTTGATTCATTTAATAAATAAACTAAAGTCCTTAGTCTATCATTGTGATGCTTGAATAGGGTATGCTCAAATATAAACTATATATAATTTAATATGACGTCTTTATCTTGAAATCACCTTCCGACATTTCCGATCGGGCTAATTCGGACAGTAAACCCATTTTGTCTTCATGTAGTCTTCATGGTTCAATAGTTTTTAGAATAAAGTTTCGAATCAATGAAGCAAAAAGTGTTTCAAATATAAACGTTAACTAACCCGATCAGAAGTGTCTATAATTTAATACTAGTACTGTAGTAACTGGAAACCAGTATAGGTCCGGAGCATAAATAAAAAAATTTATATACATATTCTACCAATCATAAACATCGAGTTTTACTTACAGTTTTGATTAAAAAATATTTTATACTCTTGAATAAGTAAAATAAAATGTAAAAGTAAATCAATTGAACACCGAATTTTTACTTACTGATTAAAAACTATTTTATACTATTGAATAAGTAAAATAAAATGTAAAAGTAAATCAACAACATTTTAGAATTAGAGTTTCAAGTTCTTGTTTCGCGATGATTCTCAATTTATGTCATTTTGTTATGTAAAGTTTTAGTTTTGCGTTTATTCACGCTATTCAGAAATTTAATGAGAACAACATATGATTGAAGAAAATGCAAATTTATATATATTATAATGCGTCATTTTTGAAATTTATTGATTATAATTAATAAATGATTATCTTTCAATCTCCACCGATAGAAAAATAACTCTGGTTAATCATATTGTATCTTATATTAAACTAAAGTTTATCGATATAAAATATTACGTATTTTATCGATAAGCAAAAAGTAAATTACAGTAAAATAAATTACGTATTTTATTTGTAAATTATGAATTATACAATAAAAAGTCACAGGTTGTTTAAGATAATTTTTTTCTTTTATTGAATTTCTTTTGAATTATCTTATTGAATTTTCTTTTGAATTACCTTATTGAATTTTCTTTTGAATTATCTTATTGAATTTTCTTTTATATTATTTTATTATGAATCCTCAAAGTTTCGATTTTCTAACTCATGAGAATTTTGAGCAAATACTTCAAACCTATATTAGTCAAAGAAAAAATAAACGATGTTTGATGGATGAAGATAGGTATAATGATTGTTTGGATGTATTGAAAAACCCCAACCAGCCGCATAAGGAAAATTTTAAGTATTGGGTTACCCATACTTTCAAAATACTTAATATCGGTTCAGTTGAGGAACTTCATTTACTCAAAAATAATCTTGGAACGCAAGTTTGTACTATCGAAAAATTTTATGAGGTAATTTGTGGCGCTCATCAAACAATTAAACACGGAGGACAAGAAAGAACTTGGAGAAAGGTTAAGTCGAATTTTTTATAATTATTAAATAAAATTGTTACTGTAAATTTACTTTGAAAAAATTAATACTATCCAATTTTATAGATTCGGAATCGTTATTGTTATATCCCACAACAAGTGGTTGAAAACGCTATTCGTGAATGTAAAGTATGCGTTGCAAAACATGCCACTATAAAAGTTCCACGTCCAATTGTTGCAGAAGGGTTTTTATCTCATGTCCAAGTAATATTTTAAATACTTAATAATACGTAACTGATTTCTTTAGTATAATACAATGCTATATATTAATTTCTTTTTATAGATTGATATAATCGATATGACAATGACTCCTGATAGACAATATAAATATATATTTCATATCAGAGACCGTTCTACGCAGTTTTCTTATGCTGAGCCTTCCTACACTGAATCAGCTGAAGATGCCACCACAACTTTATTCAACTTTTGTTTATTATATGGGCCACCCGCGTTCCTTCATTCTAGCAATGGAGGAGAGTTCATTGTCAAGATCGTTCAAGAAACTTTGAATTTTTGGCCAGGTATTAAAATTATCCACGGAAGGTCCAGAAACCCTCGATCTCATGGTCAATCTCATTATCATGGTCAATCTCATGGTCAATCTCATGGTCAATCTCATGGTCAATCTCATGGTCAATCTCATGGTCAATCTCATGGTCAATCTCATGGTCAATCTCACGGTCAATCTCACGGTCAATCTCACGGTCAATCTCATGGTCAATCTCACGGTCAATCTCACGGTCAATCTCACGGTCAATCTCACGGTCAATCTCACGGTCAATCTCACGGTCAATCTCATGGTCAATCTCACGGTCATATTGAAAATGCTAATGACATTCTTCAAGCGAAATTAAGGGCATGGATGGAAAAAAATCATAGAAGCGACTGGAGCATCGGGTTGAAATTTGTAGTTTGTAAGTAATGTAAAAATAGATTTAGAAAAAAAATTCTTATTAAAAAAAACCAATATTTTTATATTATTTAGGGGCTATGAATAATCAACATTGTTCAGGATATCAAAAAACTCCTTACAACTTAGTGTTCAGGCAACTGCCTCATAACGACACGAAGATGATTAATCATTTAGAAAATAATAATTTGTATTCGCAAACTTTAGATGCTCACAATCCTCCGGAAGATTTATCTTTAATAACCGAATACGAATCAGATTCTGATAAAACTGTATCAGATATTGATAATTATGAAGATGACGATATAGATGATAGTTATGAAGATGACGATATTAATAATTATCAAGAAGACGATATTAGCAGTCAAGAAGATGACGTGTTTATTAGTTATTCGGGAAGATTTAAACGATCAAGTTCAATTTGATACAGCAATATGAAAGAAATTATTGAAATCGAAGATATTAACAATACAATAAATTATGCGGAAGAACGTCAAGAAATTATAATTAACTAGAACTTGCACATTCGTCACCAATGCAAATGTATTTATTGAGTGATGAAAAATTCACAAAATTTACTGGTTTAATTTTTTGCTTAATTATAAAATTATCACAATTTTTTTATTTTGTTAACGTGTAAGTTATCTAGAATAAACAATACGTATTATCTGCTATGTAATAAACGAATAAAGGTTATACTTAAATGCTAAATATGATCAAAAAGTCGTACTATACGTAGTAAGCGTGACAATATATCAAGTATATCAGTAAACTTTTATGCAAGCAAAATCTATTGTAGTTTGTGCATAATCATGCATAACATAACGATAATATGTGTCACTGGTTTGTAGTTTGATAAAGTAACAATGTAGTATAATTAAGAGAAAGCGATTAGTAGTCCCTTTCTCTTTAATATACGAAAAATAAAGAGAATAAATACAACACAAACCTTTGCTCTTATAAGCACCGCGTCGTTGCAACAAAGTGTTGCTCAACTATGAATTCACGCTGTGTGTTCTAGGAAACTGAGCTGAATACCAAGTGGGTTGTTCACCATTTGTTAACCACCACAACAAATAACAGCGATTGCTGACCAAAAATAAGTGACCCAAAGTCATAAGATTCGGGACCTTAATCAACAAAAGCGAAGGCATTTAATAATGTTAATTCGTATTTGGCTTGGAGGCAATTGGTCGGCAACACAGGCGAACCACTCAACTCACCACCAAAACAACACAACCAACCACGCGATATACCAAACGATTAGAGGCGGTAGGATTTGGCAAGGTAAGGCTAAATCGGATATATCGTGGGGACAAAAAACAACCCAATTACCACTTTTATGTGAACATTCACTGCTCTTTATTAAGGACAAAAAGAGCCCATTTTATACAATTTTACATGCGGGGGGGACAAAAGAAAAAAAACCTTTCTAATTTATTGCGCAATCATCATGGCAATAATTGTTTCTTCCCAAGGCTTACAATTTTTGTTTATTGTACTGCCCAAGCCCAAGGTCTTGTGGTCTTGGGCTTCGTGGAATTGGAGTCTTGGTCACGTTCTCAGGCCTCGTGACGCGAATTCGGCGCAGCGGATTTTGACGCGTTTTGCCACTAAACTATTGAATCGAGAAGGAATAATAATAAACATGCTTTCTGATTTTATTACATTAACGACATTCAATAAATAAAAAACATTTATACCTACTGATCAAATTAATTAGAAAACTAAAGATATAGTAAAGTATTATTAAAAGATTTTCATACTTACCGATTAAATAAATAAAAATAATGAAAAAAAATGTGTAGTTTTGATAATTAATGCTATAAACATAAACTTGAAGGAAAATAAATAAAATCCCAACATGTTATCCTGTATTTTGCATTAGGTTATCATTGATTATAGATCTTGTCAATTTTTTTTGCGATTTTGTTTGTCGGGTTTTGACCCAAACCCAAATTAATAATTTATTTAAGTAAACCAAGTGATTTTACATATAACATTATCTAATTAAACTAAAATTAGTGTAGTTATGAATTTAAATAACTAGATAGCTACGCGACGTCAACGCGCAAACCAGGAACGGAAGATCTAGAAAGAAATCAGAATACTGTATTATATTTGTGTATTAAAATTAGATTAAGAAAAACAATTCAAGTAACTAAAGTAAAAGATATTTATGAAAAGATTATCTCTTAAAAACTATAAAAATACATTCGTCTATACATTTAATAAAAACTTATGAATAAATGATAATCAAAAAAAAAAAAGATTTTTTGTATTAATAATAATATATCCATGAATTAAATAATGAAAAAACTGGATCATCAATTTCAGTATGACTAATTCAGGCGACGAATGAATTAATATTAAATAATGAAAAAAATGGATCATCAATTTCAGTAAGACCATAATTTGACGATTGTGGAACGGGGAATTCAGACGACGATGAATTAAATAATGAAAAAAATGGATCATCAATTTCAGTAGGACCATAATTTGACAGTTGATGTGATTGTGGAACGGGTGAGGTATTATTTGTGGAAACTTGGTTAGATGGGAATTCAGGCGATGATAAATTAGTGGTGGTCGATGTCAAGTTATGAGATTTTTTAGATTTATTTTTCTTAAAAGAAACCTCACGAAACTTGAGCACTTTTTTTTTCTTGCTTTTAGGTTGAAATTTATAACTAGGATACATTAATGAATGATTCCTTTCGGCAATTAAAGATAAAACTTTAAAGAATTTTTTCACTAATTCAGATTCCTTCTCCCAGCTTTTCGCAACCTTTGTTGAGGTTTTGGTTGTTTGTGCTGCCAAATGCATTAAATGCATTTCGGCCGCGTAATTCCTGCGGTAAATCATGAACGCATTCGAGGGGCGAGGAATTTTATCAAACCTATTTTTAATAATTGGTGCCTTGGTCAATTCTTCAACCGAGAGCGTCAATTCGTATGGTGGCTGAGATAATAAAGAACTGATCTCGGAAGAGTTCGGCAATTCGTTTACATATATCAAGTATTGTTGTGTATTGGCCATATTTTAAGAACAAAAAGAAGCTGAAGAATAGGAGTTTTGTGTGAAAATTGGAATTAAGAGAAAGAAGCTGTTATTTCATTAAACTTTCCGTACTCATTTATAACCTATGATTCTGATTGAATTGGACATAATTGCATTCGTAGATTCAGGTTTAGAACAAATATCTATCTAATGTATATGCAAGATATTCTCAATTATCTAATTATTTGATATTTCTAATTATATATCTGATATTTCTAATTATTTGATATTTCTAATTATATATCTGATATTTCTAATTATTTGATATTTCTAATTATTTGATATTTCTAATTATTTGATATTTCTAATTATTTGATATTTCTAATTATTTGATATTTGCTACAAAAATAAAAATATACCAAGATGTCCATGATTATTAGAATTCAACGGAGAAGTAACACTTAAGGATACAAATGTCTGATTTGTCAACTCTGTTCAAGTTCATACCACTTTTAATTGATTGCATTAATGGACTTTACAGAATTCAAAATAAAAATAAGCATCGTGATTTATTTCATTGACGTACGTATTAGCACCTTACTTTTTTCATTCGTTTCATGACCGACAAATGAGATTTTATACTATTAAACTTTGCTATTGTCCCCAAATTTGGTAAAAAAAATTATATTGTTAAAGAATAACGTTTAATAACGTACATACAGTACGTATATATGTACGTACCAGAGCCAGTGGATTTTAATAGTAGCAAAAATAGCGCTAGCAATATCACGACAACCACATAAACAAATCTGACCGAAATTGTTTTACTTTAATTCTATATATTTATAGAATTAAAATAAAACAATTTCGGTCAGATTTGTTTATGTGGTTGTCGTGATATTGCTAGTGCTATTTTGCTACTATTAAAATCCACTGGCTCTGGTACGTGCTTACGTATCTTATTTTTATTTATGATCATAAGTTCAGCTATAAACTTTTTTCAAAAGAATGGAAAAAAGATTCTCCGAATCTTCATCTATTATCAAATGATTATATAACATAAGATTACTAATCATCAGCGGAATTCGTTACTTATACTCCCACTTATTATAATGCAAGGATCTAAAATTTCTAACAAATTATGTCGTACGATTTTTCACTAATAAAAGTGAACACCCTTTAATAACACTTTGTTTATTAAATTTGAAATCAGATAAACTAGAATGAATTTGTATTATGAAATTATGATAAAAATAATAAATAAACATAATAATAACTAATAAACGCACCATCTATAAAAAAACACCTATACTAATTTATAAATGCATTTTATTCTGTACAAGGATATTAATTACAAAATGAATATTTTATCTAATCTAAACCTTTACAGTCATAGACCCTAATAACATTTTACGTCATAATACATATATTTAATAATCACGAAATCATAAAAATTTATTTTGTTTATATCATTTACGTTATTTGACTATGATGCGCGTGATTTTCACCGCATATATACTTTTATAGAATGCATATACAAAAAAATTATAATACGAAATCAAAAGAATATATGGGTTTATAACTAAGATTAATATCCTGGCAGAACTGTATTGTATCTATCGGACTTTTGCAATATTAGCCAATTTTTTGAAAATGCAAAGCTTTTCCTTAAGAGTTTCCTACTATTTTTAATCTTTTCAGCTTTGCATATCATAGTGCTAGCTTATAACAATATTAAACATTTGCAGATAATAACAAGTAATGCATCTGTCCACGCGCTGGAGCTTTTTAATTTTAGCGTTGCCGTATTTGTTATAACACGGTAATTATCTTTGCTGTATCATGTGTAGTAGGCTTAATGATCTAAGTGGAGTATTAGGAAAGAACTGTGTATATTTAGTCAGATTAATAATTGTATGAATTGGCATTATCGTTGATGTCCAATGCAATCTGCTGTGTTAAAAAACTTATTTGCTATTGCGAGAACACACTAGTTTGTATTGGCATTATTGTTGATATCTATAGTAATTTGCTGTGAAAAATTTATTTAAAAACTTACTTGCTATTGGCGATGACACACAGTATGTAGTTAAACTTATGTTAGTTTGTATTGGCATTATCGTGTTATCTATCGTAATTTACTGTAAAAAATCTATTTAAAAAACTTACTCGACATACAGTATGTACACAGGTAAAATGAGGAACCTCCCTATTGCCGCCTATTTTTGGCACCAAAAGAGGTCAATAGGGTATCGATTATAACAATAGTACTAAATGACCAATGGGGTACCAATAGGTAGTGATGGGAATTTCTAATTATTAATTATGAATTGTTAACGATTAAAAATTAAAATTTAATTAATAAGTTAACGATA
>CAJVPY010002313.1:0-16528 GCA_910591965.1 Dentiscutata erythropus | reverse complement strand
AGCTAACGATATACTTTATATTTCCTTTAAAACATCCTGTCTCAGAAACTAACATCGACCAAAAAAAAAAAAAAAAAAAATTTTAAGAAACTAACGATGACAGAAGAATCACAACATACCAATACCAACATCAGTAGTGAAGCAGCCACTTCTCAGGTGGAACCAAGTTTGTTGGTTGATTGGAACCGTTTATGTATAACTGACTTAAAGGCGATGTGTCTGAGATGTAATATTCCAGCGGAAGGTTCAAAAGCAGAACTGATGAACCGCCTGGAAATTTATTGGAGTGAGTCTGAAAAGGACTATGCATCACAAGGACAATTGAAAGGAAAATCGGTTGAACAAACCCAACCTGAAGGTCATGAAAAAAGGGATAGACATCCCACACAAGAAAAGCTAGGTGAATCATTAGCACAAGTTTTGGACAAGAGCTTGCAACAATGGTCGTCGCAGCTAAATAGGTCTAGCTCAGGGGAAGCTCACTTTCCTAGCAAAAAGTTTAAGAAGACTTGGGACCAGCATGAGTATGATGCGATTTGCGATGCTGGCTCGTTAAACCAAAAGGCGATCCAAGAAGACTCAAAAGAAAAGGTCTTGGAAGCACAAGAGGCATTGAGATTGAGGGCCTTTGTTTTAAGAATAGCAGAAGAGGAAGGTTGGAACGTTGTGGTAAAAATCCCAAAACCGATCTTGGGTGAAAATGATGAATTTAAAACTCTATTAATTGAAGCATGGAAACAGGCAAAGTCTTATGAAAGTAAATTGGAGTCTTATTACTATAGAGCCGGAAAAGATAAAAGATGGGGTTCCGGTCAAGAAACTTCCACTACACACCCTATCCACCACCACAACTATATGTTCAGTACACTCTTCCTTTCCAAGGATACCAGAGCCAAGCAGCGTTCCAAAATCCAGGCCCAACTTACCAGAATTCCTTTAATAAGCCATTGAAGCAGGTTACCTGCTACTATTGTGGTGGAACTGGTCATACGGCGGCAATATGTGCATCGAAACCTGGGGAAGGAAGTTCGTCGAGTAATGAGTTTTTTCAGAACAAAGGAAACAATACACGAGGGTGACTATACTCGGGGAAAACTAAAGAACAATACAATAAACTTAAGGGACATGTTGGATCAAAGCAGAAAAGTGGTAGGGAGAATTCATGAACTATGGGCAGTAAAATATTGAATAGAAGTGATAAACCACCACTAGTAGTAGTTTGTTGGCTGAAAAATTACGTACTGTTGTTCCCAAGAGACATGTGGAGTCTAATTCAGAGCGAAGTCCCAAGGCCCTACAAATTGACGAAGGATCAAGAAGTATGGTTAAAGAACAAAATTCTCCGATTAGAGAAACTGGAGGCAATAGTAAAAGTTGGCACAGCAGGCTCCTGCCCGGCTACGTTACTAGAAGTATCTCCGATTTTCTTGGTTCCCAAACCGGGCCCCAAACGTTTCCAGTTGGTGATAGAATTGAGAAGACTAAACAAATAGCTGCCTGAAAAGTCTTTTCGCTTCAAAGGCTTGGGGCCTACTAAGATTGGTAGGGAAAGGTTGGTCAATAATAAACTTGGATCTGAGGAACAGTTATCACCATGTACTAATGAACATGGATGTCTGACGTTTTTTGGGGTTCCGGGTAGGAAGAAATTGGTATCAGTATCAAGTATTGCCATTCGGCCTCTCTCAGGCGATCTGGGTGTTCTCGAAAATAATGCGGGCTTTGATTGCGCATTGGAGAATGATGGGCATAGCCTCGGGCTCACATGTGGACGATATATAGATAGCACACCCCTCAGAGACGATTTTAGCAAAAATTCAGAACAAAGTGATACTGCCAGATTTGAAAAATTGCGGCTTCGTTTTGGCTTGGGACAAGAGTGACCCGACACTATCAAAAGAATAAAATTCTACGGCTTGGTAGTAGATACAGAAAAAGCGCAAGTAATTGTACCAGAACAGAAGTTAGAAAAGATAAAAGCCTGTTTTAGAGTATTGTCAAGAGTAAACTGGACAATAGCCAGAAAACTAGCAAGTGTCATGGGCAAAGTACAGAGCCTAGTGAGGGCCTTTGCCCTGGCACAAGTGAAATGTTTGGAATTCTACTCTCTCGTAGATGTGGCAAACAGACAAAATTGGAAGTGGGACAAAAAGATCTGGCTATCAGATCAAGCAAAAACGGACTTGTGTTGGTTGCTGGAGAATCTAGAAAGATACAATGGCCACCCAGCCTGGAGGCCATCATTGATAAGGAGTTTATTTGTAAATGCCTCGACTACGGGTTGGTGCGCCAAATTAGGGGATCTAACAGTATTCGGAAATTGGGCAGAAACACTAAGCTTTTGGGAAATAGCAAGGTTGGAAGCAGAAGCAGTTCTACTCAGACTCCGGAGTTTTTCGAACTTGTTGAAAGGTTCCTGGGTCCTAGTGTTCATAGACAGTTGCACGGCTTTGTTGACAATAAAATAAGTTGGTGGCAAAAGGAGGCTTACAGGAGCCTGTGGCAAATTTGTCTAGAAAAAGACATTTGGATCTATGAGATGAAGTGGGTACCATCATTGGAAAACCCAGCAGATTTTTGGACCAAGGCGTTCGACTCTTCGGACTGGTATGTAAGAGAGGAAGTGTTTTAACAAATAGAAGTAAGCTTTGGACCATACTCGATAGACCGAATAGCCTCTCATATGAACATAAATTACGAAGGTTCAACAGCTATCATTTCTGTCCTGGCACAGAAGTGGTAAATTGCTTCACCCAAAAGTGAGAGAACAAGATAAATTATGTGTGCCCGCCGCTTCACCTGGTTTAGAAAGTCCTTTATCACGTGAAGAGTTGTGGTGGAAGAATAACAGTGGTGATCCCGTGTTGGACCTCAGCCGAATGGTGGCCCCTGCTTCTAGAACTAAATTGGGAAGTGATCACACTTCCAGTACTAAGCGTTACGTTTGCCCCGGGCCCATCGGGCTTTGTAGAACCCTGGAGAAACCAGGATTGGAGGTTTTTAGCAATTCATATTCGCCCATAAAAGAGCTATCACAGAAGGCAAGGTCTTTGGCAAAAAATTCCGTCTCACCTTTCTATAAAGCACAGTCTAAGAAGTACTGGGGCCTATATAAAGAATTCTGTAAAGGTTTCGGGGTAAATGAAAAAGAGCTATCAGAGAATGGTATTTTGGCATTTATTATGTGGTTTGGACATATCAGGTTTGGCATCTCAGACTTCCTGGATTATATAGGTTGTTACAAATAACCTCCGATTCAAAGGGAAAGAAGACTTTAGGAAATCACTAGCCATTACACAGGTCCTGAAGGCGATAAAGAAGGAAGCTACAAAAGACAAAACACCAGACTGGCTACGTGACCCATTACTAGTCGGAGCTCTTAGGCACTATGTGGATGTGCCTCCAGTCTGGTCAGATAGTACCATGCACCGCCGTGATGTGGCTTTAGTTGTCCTAGGACTAAGAACAATGCAAAGACTAGGAGAAATAGGTGATTTGACAATGAAAGATATGAAATGGGATGATGAGGGAATTTTGTGGATCAGAATCTGTAAGTCGAAAACAGATTAGTTTAGAAATGGGAGATTTATCTCAGTAGAGAGAATAGGTTCGAAATATTGCCCAGTCAAGCTGCTGAAGCAGTACCTAAAGGTACGTCCAAAAACAGGTGACGATGCCCCATATTTCTGTCAAAGCAGGGCAAGAAGGTCTCGGTTTTAGCGATAGGTTCGATAGTGAAACGCCTTGCTGAGTATGTAGGCCTAAAGGGACGATTCACAGCCTACTCATTGAGAATCGGTGGGGCTACAGCAGCTATAACTGTGGGAATAAGCCTGACACAGATCCGAGCGATCAGTGGTTGGGACTCGAAGGCTGTAATGTTGTATCTGAGAACAGTATCCACGGCAAAAGCTAGAACCTTCACGCGAATGGGGTTTTAGAAAAAAAAAAAAAAAAGGGAATTAGAAGGGGACAGCGCCATCTTCAAGGAGGCTGGGCTTCCGAAAAAAAAAAGAGGGGGGAAAGAGAAATTTGTAAAAAATTTTTATTTTTTTTTTGTTTTTTGTTGTTTTCATTCGGCATCTTAGCAATAAAGGCTTAGCTGGTTTTGCCTATCATTCCCTTTTGCTTACTTGCGTCGTTTTTTCATGCTTATCATTCTTTTTGTATGATACTCGCCAACAGTCCCATACTGTACTACAAGTTAGGCACATATGTATTGTTGGCCACGGAAGTTGTTTGTTCAGATAGAAGTGACAGCTTCCATGATGAACAATAATAATGAGCCGCTTGTGAACGAAGTCACAAGGCGGTACATTATTGTGAGTCACTGGACCTTCCTGTGACAAGGGTCACGGGACATTGTCCATGACAGAAATGTATATCCGAGTAACCTGATGATCAGATTGTTCTTTGTTCTTGATTTTTTCTGCTCGACTTTGTGTTTAGCGATCCCATCCCACCTCGCCCAAAAAAAAAAAAAAAAAAGAAAAGAAAAAGAAAAGAGGAAGAAAGGTAAAAGAAAAGAGAGAAAGCAAACCTACAATACTCGAAAAGTCTGATCACGTGACCCATTTTGGCTTGTTTGGCGACCCTATCCCATACTGTCCTACAAGTTAGGCACATATGTATTGTTGGCCACGGAAGTTGTTCGTTCAGATGGAAGGGACAGCTTCCATGATGAACAATAATAATGGTATAATAAATTAATTAATGTCTATTATTTATTCGCTTACCCATTATAATAATCAATTATTTCAACATTCACCCATCAACCATTATATTCACTTACTCACTATATTATAGTCGAAATGTTGTACAACCACCGATTAATTGAAATTAATGAAATGATTCATTGTACATATGGGGGTGAGTCAATAGAAATCAAGCAAATTTTATAATAAAAATTTTTTATAACTTTAAATAAAAATAACTTAATGAAACCTTGACCAAATTTAACAAAAATTTTTTAAAATAATTTTTACAAACTTGTAGAATTAATTTAAAAAAAAATTTATTAAATTTGATTAAGTTTTTGTTAAGTTATCCTTGTTTAAAGTTTTTAAAAAACTTATTAAAAAAAATTTGCTTGGTTTCTATTGACTCAACCCCATATTATGAATTTTAAATTTTAATCTATTTACCAACTTTATGAACATTTATTTACTAATCCTACCTAATTACATATATAATACATTAATAATTCATAATCGAATAAAAATACGTAATTGTCCTAAAAAAATTTTTAAATTTACAGTATTTTATCTAAGAAAATTGATCCTGTCCGTATTATCATAAGCTATACAATGAATTCATATTGGATAAAAACTTTGACTATATTCCAGCCGGGCCGACCATAAAGGTGCGGATCGAGGGTCGACCCGCCCACCCGGCTGAATGGCCGGGGTCAGTCAACATCATTAAACCTAATAAATAAATCAAATAAAATAAAATTAAATAATATATATGAAACAATACTAATTGTTATAAATTCAAATAGCTTATATTATATGCCACTTAATTGAAAAAAAAGTCTTTATATTCACCGGTGAACTAGTACTGTACACTAAATAATATCAAATAAGAAATATAGTAAGATGTTAAATGGCATGAAATTGAATAATTTTACGCATTGATATACACACTGATTAAATTTTCATGATAAGTGGCGTTTACCTAAACTAATTGTTATTACTTAAAAATTATTAAATATCAAAATATTGAAAATTTAATATTTATTTAAGCATCTAAAAAGAAACAGCAAGTTCAACATACCGTAACTTAGCAATCATCCCAAAAATCAGTTACGTATCTGAATTTAAACTTAACTCCGGTAAATTAATTTGTATGATTCAGAAGTCTTAATGATTAGATGCGACTTACAGAAGAAAGAGGTTTTTTTTTTTTTTTTTTGAAACATCGAATCTAAAAAAAATAAAGAAATAGTCGAACTTGATTATTCGGGATATCATTATAACTTAGCCGATCTATTCGCCATACCGATACGTTTTAGATTTTATTAGTTTTCTCGATCGCCACATGAATCACATGCAGATGTAATCAAGATTTAAATTGAATTGAAATGCTTTGAATTTTATTTTAGATTATCAATTAAAAATCAAAAAAAATAAAACCCAGGCAATTCATGAAGAATACTCTATAAAAGCATCAATAGAATAGATTTTCAATATAATTCGGTATACTCAGCAAAATTTTTTTTTTCTGACGTATAATAATCTAATTTATAAATATAATTTACTGTACATTTAATTTAATGTGTGAAGAATTTTTTATGTTGATTTCTGCACGATAGTGATACAATATACTAGAAATAAATATGAGAAATAATCCATATACAATCAAATAAAGCAAAAATGAGAAAACCAAAGTGTCTAAGTCGAATAATACATAAAAAAAAAAAAAAAGATACACATATAATAATAATAATATATAAAGATTTCCGGAGTCTGAACTCAATAAGCGTGAGAAAAAAATATGAAAGTCTAAATAAGAACCATGGAATAAAGAATATAAACTATCTCGTTAACTTGTGTAGCATACTGTGTAACTGTAAAGTACCTAAATGCCTTAATACAGTCGTACCTCTATAATCACACTTTTGGGACCATAGGAACTTTTATAAAAAAAATGTTCTTATAAAGAGGTGTGCTTATATAGAGGTCTTTTGTTATATATTAGATAGTAATTGGGCGAAGATATAGGTGTGATTATTAAAAGGTTTTTATATGATGTGATTATATAGGGGTGATTATAAAGAGGTATGACTGTATTCGCTAAAGAAATGTTTTTCTGCATTGAGGATAAACTAAATAATTATTATAAATGATAGCTACATCCTTAGCGCATACGTACAGTTTGTATGTACTTAAAGACAACCATTGTGTGTCGGATGTTGCAAATGAAAACCTAAAAACTCTGTGCATACGTATGTACTTAAGACAATCATAGTGTGTTAGACGTTGCAAATGAAAAGCTAAAAACTTCTATATTTTCGCATTATGTAGACATTAAATGAGTAACGCCAAGGAAAATTTGACTTCATTCATATAAATTTTATATGATAGAAATCGGTTTACCTTTAGCGTCATTCAAACATTAAATGCATTACTATAGCATTAATTTTTGTTTTATATATTTTGTGGATAATACATTAATAAATTAAAATATTTGGTTTGTCAGAAAAAAGTTGTCATTAAGTACGTAATTCTGCTTTATTTCGATGAAATACAGTACTATTTCTATCAAGCGATTGATATTTTTTTTTTTTTTGCAATAGACAATTTCGTGTAACGATCATGCTTATATAGTAAAATGCTTTAAACTATTTGATCATCGTTAATAAAAATATGGGTGAATCTATTTGACGCCGGCAGTTACAAAAATCACAAAATTTAAATTCAAAATAATTCAAAATTATTATATCTTATGAAATCAACTTCTGCGTCTTAACAAAAAATATTCATTGATAATTTTCATTATATACTATGACCTTTTTAATCCTAAATATAACTTTAAAGGGTACTGTCACCGCCGATGGCAAATAGAAATTTAATTTTTTTTAAAGAAACTCTCTTTTAGTTTAAAATATAGGATCTACTGAACAATCGAGCAAAATTTTCAATTAATTTGCAGAGATACAATTTAAAGTTTAAAAATCTTATATGAAACGATTATAAAAAATTATCAAACTTCAAATTGTACCTCCTCCATAACTTACATAATAAGACCTAAATTTTAAACTAAAAGAGAGATTTTATTATTATATAAATTGTACAATATTAATAATTTTGCTTGAAATTCTGGTATTTTGCTATAGATCATCGTGATCGTTACACAAAATTATGTATTCGATTTTTATATAGGACTATAATAAACTAATGGTTTCTATAGTAGTAGTTAGGCTTTTAAAAAAAAGGTCCATTGTAAAAAGAAACAACTAAATATAGTATATTAATATTGCATGTACGAACATACCATTTTAAAACTTTTGAAACCAAATTTACAAACCTGGCATATAAAGGAACTTAAAGTCCGGTTGAATAAAAAATGGTAGACGCATAGCTAATTTAGAAGTGAATTGCAATAAAGTTAGTAGATTCATTACGTTAAATGCAGATAAAACCATACACACTTCAAAATTAGCGTTAGCACAACAGTAAATTGGCCTTTTATAAGAAGGCATCTGAAATTCTTTAAAGAATTACTTCTCGTTATATTAAATGAATACTTATCGCTAATTCTTGTATTCAACATGTCAAGTAATGACCTTTTATCCGCTAAAAGAAATAATGGGGAAACCAATATTGAATGGATTAAGAGGATGATAGAAGATGAGCAGATTTGTTCTATCGATCATTCAGAGTTTGGAGACCCGGTGCATGTTAGGTATGGAGGTTCTGGGGTTGTTACAAGAGCCCAGTGGAAGAAGAGGAATAAGGAAATTATCTTAAAACAAATTGTACCTTATGAGAGTGCATTGGCAAAATCGGAAAATCAAGAGCTCGCTAAAGAGGTAAAATTGTGTTGTAACTTTTTATGCGCAAATCTAATTTCTGAATAGTTGAAAACTATACTTTACTTAAACAGCTTAAAGCCTTTCATTCCATTAAAGATTCTTTGACAAGTGAAATAGGTCGCAATAATGTGATTGAGTTTTTAGGTGTATCAATAAATAAAGGGAATTTCTTCCTCGTATTAGAATATGCAGATCTCGGTAATCTACGTGATTATTTGATGCTTAATAAGACTTTGGATTGGGAACGAAGGATTAATATTGTACGGCAGGTCACTTGTGGATTATATTTTCTACACAAAAATGAAATTTTACACCGTGACTTGGTGAGTTTTCTATTTATCAGTGGTTAATTACTGTATATCAAAGCTAATAAATAATAAAAAATCTATATTAGCATATTGGAAACGTAGTTATTAAAAGCGACAAAAACAGTAAATTTGACATTAAAGTTCTTATTACCGACTTTGGAGTTTCCAAAGTCATTACACGTCAAAGCGTATCGAGTCAGGCAATCAAAGGATGTATCACATTTATGGATCCTTTTATATTAAACGCATTAACTGCAACTTATGGAGAAAAGTATAACTACCCATCTGATATATATAGCCTTGGTATGACAATGTATGCAATTTCAAATGATAAATTGCTAGCAGATGAAAATATCCCTGTGATAGAATTAGTCAAGAAAATTAATGGCATACGGGAAAATCCGATGGCAGATTCTACTCAATCATATGTTGATCTTTATACGAAATGCATGGATGATGACCCTAATAATAGGCCTACAATTGAATACGTTTATGATTCAATTCATAAAGAAGAGATTATATCAGGAAAAAAGTGGGGAGAGACAATACAATCGCAATAGTCTCTGAGAACCATTTGTTTATAATTTTGGAATTTGTTCAATTATCTTATCACTTTTACTATTTCTTTATTCCTTTTTTTTTTTTCTGAATAAGACATTAAATCACGCATGTAACTTATATCTTTTGTACTTTTAGGCTATTGCTCAGTTCTCTATGGTTATCTCCCCGCTAGGCCATTTATTTGGCGTCACATAGAGTTAATATTAGCATTTTTAATAGTTGTAGTTATATCTTATTGATAAATTATCCCCATGTGACGTCAGGAAATTAGTAACCCTTTAAGTTTTCTTACTCTTGAACCTAACTTTAACAATGTGCATTTAGAGAACAATAAGAAAATGTGCATTTGTAAGATTATATATTTGGACTAGAATTTGTGTATTTAGAAAGTGTGCGCACTTATATAAAGAATTTATAGAGATTTTACTGTATAATTAATTACTATGTTTAGTTGATTAATTAGTTAAATTAGCATAGTGGTTCTTATTTCATCTAAATCTTTCTATTTCTATTCCATAAATTGTAAAATGTACTATAGATACGCAAAATAACATGTTTGTGATTTAATGTCTTGGCATTTAGTGCTGTATATTATTTTTATAAAAAGAAAGTTTATATTTTCTAATATTTTAAAGCAATAATTCAATTGGTATTTTAGTTTTGACCTCACAAAATTAATTTTTCGTTTTGCATAACACGCGGACCAAACTTTCAAAATGATTTTTTTTTAAGCTCCAGTATAAAAGAATGATAAAAAATTTGAGAGTTAAGAAGTTTTTCCAGATAGAATTGTCTGGTTTTCACTCTGTACGACAGATAGTAGAATAATCTAGTATAGTTATTCTTAGTTGAATTTAGATGATTTGGATGAATTATTGTTGTTTTGTATTTTGCATTTAATGCTTTGTTTAATGTTTTAGTATACTAGTATTTAAAACTAATATACCGGTATATGTTTTGGACCCAGTGCATTGCTCTGAGCTTTAACGTTATTAATTATTTTTTTATATTATTTTAATTATAATTGATATTTATTAGCTATAAACAATTCTAATAGCTTTTAATTATTTTTATCAGCAACGTGCCACTAAACATTCTCTATAAACAACTTTATTATAGACCATATAGCTTGTATTTTTTGCTTACGCTCAGTAATACCAATAGAGCTCACTTCACTCACTCTGTAGTTGCTTGCTATGACTAATGTCTCCAGCTCTGTTCCTGTTATCTAATGCTAATACAACCCTAATACTAACTCTAACTCTAACCATAACTCTAACTATTCTTTATAGACAACTTTAATAGTTTTTGATTTATTTTTTATATAAAAAAATACTTTAGATCTGTGGGTCATTAGCACAGTGGTTAGTGCTCCCAGGTCTTAATTGTAAGGTTACCAGTTTAAAACCCACTGGGGAAATCATTTTTGCCAGGATCATGGTTGGAACAAGTTGTGGACATAGCCACAGAAGGGTCACACAACATCCAGAAAAGAAGAAAAATTCAATATAAGGAAAGTCATTAACATGAGGAACCCCACTTTGGAAAAAACTATAATAGGGATTAAGATGTATAGTACTAATATAAGGAAGTAAAGAAGAGTCTAGATTTCCTGCAGAAGGCATCTAACATTCAGACAGACCTTAGTAGTTTCAAGTGGTGTGGCCATAAAAGAAAACACTAGTGAATATGAAAGTATACAGAAGTAGGTGCGGGAACTGAAATTAGCTATAGAAGTAGGTTGGCAACCTGAACTAGAAAACAAAGACAAACTGGAAATGTAGGTAATTGGGTAATAAATAAAGGGTAATACAAAGTTAATTATAAAATTGGAGAATACATTAGCTGTAATAGGAAAAAGGTGAATGATAAGGTCATATTGGGCGGGGAAACTGCAGATCTCAAGTCAGAAGTTTTACATGAAATCAGGAACCTGGAATACTATAGGTAGACTTACCAAATATCTGGCATAAAGGGCTGGGAAACACCACAATGGGTGGTGATGTATGCAGTGCTTAATGTATAACTTGAATTCACTACAATAATACATGATCTTAATAAAAATATCCCTAAGGTGTCTAAGAATACCTGGTCAAAGAGATTAGAGTCGTTTAGATGTGAATTAAAAAAAAAACTTTAAATTTAATATATTAATCTAAAATTAAAAATTTTATATGAAAAATGTGGTTCTACTCTGAATTCCAAAAAGACAAATTCATAAAAAAGACATAATACCAACAAAGTTAGCCAGCATTAGTTATATGTATAACTTGAATTCACTGTAATAATACATGATCTTAATAAAAATATCTCTAAGATGTCTAAAAATATCTGGCTAAAGGACTTAGATGCGAATTAAAAAAAATTTTTAAATTTAATATATTTATCTAAAATTAAAAATTTTATATGAAAAATGTGATTCTACTCTAAATTCCCAAAAGACAAATTCATAAAAAAGTTATAATACCAACAAAGTTAGCCAGCATTAGTTATAATACTAGCCAATTTAGTCAGTATTATGTCCTTTCAAGAAAATGGCTTTTGGGATTTTAGAGTAAATAAATTTATTTGTTTTTTTGTTTTTTTATTTTTATTTTTTTATTAATATTTATTTTTGGATTAATAAATTTGTAACTAACTGCATCTAATAAAGCTAATCAAATTTAAAATTAGGTGTAATATGCACTGTTTAAATTTTTTTTATTTTTTTTATTTTTTTTTAGAATTAATGTAGTTATACCCGTAGGGTACATTAAATTTTTTTGTACCCATTATTTTTATTATATAAAAAATCGGTAATACCAGTATTGTTTAGGTTAGGGTTAGTGTAATAACTATGTTAAGGTTAGGATTTAGACTATTATATAGTAAAATCACTCAAGAAAAACTTTTTATTAATACACAAAAGGTGGTTTAGTATGCAATTTCTTGCGTAATGAGTGATTTTTGTCAAAATAAACGTTTGTTTTGAATTTTCCTGATCATGTAATGTTATACCTGATCTTGAATTTTAGTGGCGATCTATAGATCACATGATACGGGTACATGTACCTTTGGGTACATATATATAATTCCTTAAAATTTTATTAAAAAAATTTAAATTTTAAAAAAGTTTGCAGGCAAATTTGGCTACAAAACAATTTAAGGAATACAGTCAAACCTTTATAAATACAATGTGTACAAACTAGCTTTAATTATATATTTAGAGAGGTTTGCATTTAGAGAAAGCCAATCAAATTGCAGCTTTTAATATTCGATCTGCAGGCTTGTATAATACAACTTGAATACTGAATTCTGATTGGCTATATGCATTTAGGGAAGTTAGTATAATATAAAAAATCTTTTGAGTGAACGTGCATTTGCAGAATATAGAACGTACATTTAGCACTAATAATTTCTTATAGTCAGACCAGAAATGTGCATTTAGAGAGGTATTGTATTTATGAAGATTGCATTTATAGAGGTTTGACTGTAACTATCTTATCAAGACCAATATTTTGGTAATAAAATTATTCAAAATGGATTAGTATATTAAAAGTTATTAGCAATTCTATAAATTAGCCTATATGTAATAATAGTTTGCTAACTTAATTACTATACTACTTTGTTATATTCTTAATTTTTGTTTTTTATATATAGGCTGCTATTAATAGAAATAAGGTAAATTGACATTTTAAAAAAAATTAATATTTTAATTTTGGCATTGTTAAATCACACAACTGGTGTTCAACACCACAATAATTTTTATTATAAGCTGCAGTGTAATATAAAGATCAGGTATAATGTAGAATTTTGTCTTTTTACAAAAAATAGATATAGCTTAAAATTTTATCTATAGAACCACCTTTTGATTTCTAACAAAAAAAATTCCTTATAAAATTTTAATATAAACTAAGTTTTCACTCTATTCAGCTTTTAACCTAACTCTAATCTTAATCAAAATTTAATTTTTGTTTTGATAAAAATTATTTTGATTTATACATTATACTGCAGCTTATAAACAAAAATTATTGTAATGTTAAACACCACAAGTGTGATATATAATTTTTGTTTAATTTTTATAACCTATATTTTAATGAATTTTGAAGCTATTTTAATAATTTAATAGTCAAAAAAAAGCTTATAATTTAAGCTTTCTTTAAATATAAAATTATCAATATAATATCAAAATTTATTGAGCTATAAGCTATAAAAGTTCAAATATTTATTTTTTTTAAAATATTAATTTGCTTTATTTTTATTGATAACAGTCTATATAATTATTAAGTAATTATATTTTTTGATTTAATATATAGAATTAAGTAATAGGTTGAGACAAGACCCTAAAGAACTCTGATGCAACTTATATATTACTAAAAAAAGAAATTTTGCATAGAAATTCATTAAACATATAGAAATGTGGCGACTTAGTGTAGTGGTCTAGTCGTTACCCTTTCCAAGTGGCAGATCTAGAGTTCAAATCCTACAGACAATGAATTTTGAAAAAAATAGGCTTGTGTTTCGGTTGACGACTATGCTTATCAGTTGGATCTAATCTGTAACTTCGGTCACATCATCTAGTAATGAGAGCAATAGCGCAATAAATCTGAGGAACTAGCATAACCGAAAACCCATTTGGGAAGTTCCAAGTTAGGAGTAGCAGTGATTTATGATGGTATCACAAGAGGGCTGAATTCAAACCGGGGCCTGAGATCGGAGAACCGAGCAACCAGGTCCTAATAGCAGAGAACACACCAGCCGAACTGCCGGGTCTGTCACATCAGAAAAAAATAACATATGCTCCGAAAGTATGTACCAAGGGGAGGGTGTCCTTTAGGCATCTAAAGCTTGAGCAGACCAACCCTTCCGGGTTGCCGGCTGGAAGTAAGGGAGGGACCGATAAAGAATCCAGGTAAGGAGATGGTCTAAATGCGAGTACCAGGGTTGTTTTGAACCTATACAAGAGCGGAAGTAGGTAATGGTCTAATTAAGAAGGTTGTGGCTTGTCAGACTGGGTAGCGGCAGCACCCTTAGGGGTGGCTTGAGATATGAACTTGATTACGCCGACATAATTGGTACTAGTTAGATAAGAGGTTCAATGGTTAGCCCTGATTCCAAGTGTATAGGTCAAGCTGTGGCGGTAGGTTATTAAAGCCTGGGTGAATACATGGGTGGGATATGTACTCTAGCAAAAAGTTAGTTACCGGCTTCAATGTTGAGGTTCGGTGCAGTTTCCATGACTAAGTAGTGTGGCTATCACATCTAGAGCTTAGTAAAGCAACCGGGTGGGGTCAGGTGTTTCAGTAACCGTTAGTTCTGCAGTACGGCACCTGTCGTTTAGAAATAGTTCTCATACACTATTTGCCAACAGGCTTAGAGTTTATCACTTACCATCTATATGTTAATTCACATCTTTGTATACGTAAAACTAATTACTAAAATAAATACCTGGCAAGATATGCCAAAGTTTTAAAAAAAAAAAAAATTCATTAAACATTGCATTTTTATATAATAAATTTTTTAATTTTGCTCTATTTTATATATCTATTTGGCTAAAATCATACAAACTTAATACAAAGTTGTATTAAAGATCTTTAGGATCCTATTAGAGCTCCACAGCCTAGTAGTCTAGATATCCAATACTCTATAAACAAGTTTTAGGTTCAAGTTCTAGTAAATATGAATTCTATAAATATTTTGAATATACTTATTATAAAAAGTTCAAATAGATACAAGTTTGAAATAGGAATTTTCAAAAAGAGATCTATTATAAAAAAATAGTATTATGTATAACAAATGAATATTATAAAGGATTTTATTATTATATGAAGGTTGTATATATAAATCCTCAGTTAGTATAAATAGCACTAACAACTCTAAAGTAGTATTAAGATTTTATTTAAAAAGATAATTATATAGCAACTAAAATTAGAGTAGTAAGAAAAATAGTAAAATACAAAAGAATTTAGAATAAAGAATTAGCTTTATTAAATTTAAAACATCTTTGGTACTATATAAGAGAAGTGCAGTAAATTATGTAATTAGAGTTTATATAGATCATATACATCTCCTCTCCTAGTGATAGAGCTATTGACTAATCAAAATTTATCTTTTATAATATTTAAAATATGAGAAAGATGGATAAGAGACCTAATTACAAAAGAAAATTTTGATGAAATTCGGCTAAGTTTCGATTCCAACAAGCAAGCAAAAGATTTCATAATAAGACTTTGAAAAAGATAGATGAAAAAAATTTATGAAGAGATATGATGGGTCACAAGATGCAAACTAGTACAAGAGTGGGAAAAAGAGAATAGTATAATGCAGAAAAAAAAGTGAGGATCTAGTGCAGATACCAAAGAGGAAAAAAAGAAGGCCAAAAAGAAAAAGAAAAAAAAAGCAAGTGAAAAGAAGGACCCAAGTGATGATTTCTATAAAAAAAAGAAGGAAAAAAGTAAGTCAGAAATAAGATAGAGAGAAGTGCTTAAACTAACTAAGAATGAGGTTTTGAGTTGGATAAAAGGTAGAAAATGGGCAGATTGGTGGAAAATTTAATTAGTAGTCTTGACAGGCTATAAGAACTATCTAAGGAAATACTAATGAATCTGTTTGCAGGATAATTAGTATGGAGGTAAATCTTACTATAGCAGGTCACACATAGGTATTCTTTGAACAACTGGGTGAGCCAATACTTGTAACTTAGTTATCAGGAGAAATAGCCTTCTAAAAAATTTAATATTTCAAAGTATAATATTATTAAACCTAATAAAGTAATGGCAAGATTGCTGAAAATTAAAAAAAAAAATTTAAAATATATAAAAAATTATAAAATTTAACAATATCTGGCTATAAATTTCTAAACAACTACTAATTCAAATTGAATGAAATTTTTTTTACAAATATATAATATTTGGCTACAACATATTAAAATTTTATACATCAGTAGTACACCCATATAACATAAATTATAATGGAAAGCTTCGGCGTCCATGCTATAGTCAATCATACCAACTATGGAAGCATTGTATAAAGTAGGTGGTACACTGCAGATAACAACCGGAGATTCAATAAATCCAGCCGTGCCGTAAGGTATCAATATATAGGGAAGGCTGTGTACACCAATATGGGAGCAAGAAGAGCGACA